>SKCR01019378.1:0-120541 GCA_019454045.1 Zanthoxylum bungeanum | reverse complement strand
AGAGCAGAGAGGATGTTATTTCGGTTGAGCTTCCAGCACCGCTTTCTTGGAAGAAAATGGTCTTTTTATTTTATCTTTAAAGCTTATTTTTTTCTATGTTTATTTGCATATGTGTATGAATAGTTTATGTTTTTGTTCTTGTAGATTCAAAGTTTGTGTTTTGATTGTGAAGTTTCTGTTTTTCCATTGCTAGTGTGATATAATTAATTGAAATGTTTGTTTTTTGGGGAAATTTTTATTTATGGAGTGTTGTTTGTTGCAGAATTGAGGCTGATACTAATTTTTGGCTAGGGTTTGTAGGAAAAAAGTTTTAATTTTTAGTCTTTTTTTTAAAAAAAGGTAATTTTTATCCTATTTTGGGGTTAATTACCATTTTTCTTATGTTGGTTTGTCCAATTTTTAGAGAATTTTCAATTTTATGGCAGATTTTTTGGGTCTGCACTAAAATATAAGTTTTTATTAAAATTCTAATTTATGGTAGGAGTTTTATATTTAGAGTTTATTGAAAGTTATTAACTTCTTTTGGTGGTTATTGTTGCAGTTAGAGCTTTCCCCCTTTCATTTTTATTTTTCATGACTTTTTAACTTTTGCACTATTTCTGTGGTCAACTGTAGTTTTCTTAATTGTAAAAATTTCTTCTTGTTTATCTTTTTTACCCAACGGAGAGTAGGAAATGAAATTCTTTTTGGAAAATTTTGCTGGTTATTTTCGTTCATGTAAAATTGAGCTATGTTCTCTTTGTTTTTGAAGAGGTTCTAGTTGAGATTGTCTTGATTGTATTTATGTATTTACTTCTACTTTTAGCGTTAATATTTTTTTACTTGTATGTACTTCGTGAACAAAATTATGTAAGTAAATTATCAATACCAAACTTTCTAGTGAGTTGACCAAGTAGAGGAAACAGAATGTGATGGGTGAGCAGTGAGTGTTCAAATATGCTTATAGAGTTCTACAAAATATCCCTTTCTATAAAACATGAAGCCATTTTGTAGGGCAATCTAATTCCCACGTCAGCTTTGATTGATGGTCAGTGTTTGTATATTAGGTCTGAGGGAGGGTGAATGTTTTCCAGTTTTGGAATTGAGTTTTAAATCAGGATATGTTGTTTTAGTTTCATGACATTTTTTTGTGCTTGCCATTTCTGTGGGTCTTTATTTTCCTTTGACTTTAAGGAACTTTCTAAGTGCATATGCCCATATAAAGTCAAAGATGTTCTAGACAAGGTAGCATCCATCAAGAATTTTTATTGCTTATTTTGTTATATTTATAGATGATTTACCATGTAAGAAATAATGTGCAACATTGTATAAATTTTTCTTGGTAAGATGCTTTCATTCAATATTTATACTGATGCAGATGCTGGAAATACACATATTTAGTTTATGGGATATTTAGTTCAGAAGCATATATAAACTTCAACATTCACTTGGATTGCATTTTTGGTCTTTTTGACTCGGTTAGGTAACTGTCAGCCAGTAATTGCTATTGTTTGACTAGCCAATTAAGAATTTGTATTCACTGGATCGTAAAGCCTGTACCATGTGAGTTCTTAGACGTAATCATACTTATCATGTTTTTGCTTGATTCAGTTTTAAGGTGGATGTGAATTAGGATCGGCAGCATTTGAACGGTATGGCAAGTAGTGTGGATGGTACTGTTTAGCATCAATTCGGAAGTCTAGGCTATGTTGATGCATGTATCTTGTATTTCTTTGTAGGGATGTGACTTAGAGATTATAGATGAAGGCAATTTGTTCTAGACTATAATTAGTGGAGATCAATAAAGTGGAGGCATAATATGGTCTCTCTATGCTGAAAATATCAATCATACATATGCATGGTAAAATAATTGACTATGCATAAGTGAAAGGTGTTAAAGAAAAGGATATATGAAAGATACCAAACTTTAAACAAAAGTTTTTTCCCACTAGGTGAGGTCTGTTATATGGATCTTTTGATGCCATTGTGCTCTATCCAAAGTCATAATTTCATTAAGCTCATGAAAGATATATGAAAGATGCTAAGTGAAAATAAATAGTGTAAGAACAGACAGAATTGAGTATCTACCTGGGTTTGAACTCTGTGGGTTCGTGAAGGATAAAAACTGTGCGTACTGTTAAAAGTTTTTCTAGTCTTTTGGTTTTCAGTAATAAATTGGACCTAAGTGGTTCATATATATGTGGTGGAACAAATTGTTCGAGGTAGATTTACTAGTCATTCTGGTGTAAGAATCCTATCAGAAGAATCATTAAGCCAGCCATGAGTTTTGGGGAAAGATTCAAGAATTCAGAGACGTTTCAGAATCAAGCTCAACTGGGATGAGGATCTCATGAGTACTTGTGGTGCAAATTTCGGTTAAGGCTTGGGTTTTGTGCGTTTGACCTAAGTGGTTTGTATTCAGAGAAACTTCAATGAAATAATTATTTGTGGAAGACTTACTCGCCACTTTAGTAGAATCCCATCAAAAGAATTGTGAAGGAAGTCAAAATTGAAGAAAATATTCTAGAATTGAGAGAAGATGTTAAGAATCAAGCATAACTTAGTTGAAGATCTCATGTGAAATTGGGTGGTAAGAAGCACCGGGTTGAAATTAAGCTCAAGAGGTAAACCTAGATTAGTTCATTGGTTTCTTGAAGAAATGCTAGATGAAAGAATGAACTTTTCATAGAATGGTTGTTTGCATTGTGACTGTTTATTAAGAAGGTCAAGGATGGGATTTGAAATGAGATGATCTGACTCAAATTCTCTTAGGAATCGTTTGTTCTCTAAAATACTCAACTGTTAAGGTTTTGGATGGCATGTATAGACCAATTGTTGTCTTCAATGGTATTTGATTTCGTTTCATAGCTTGTATTAACATGCAAGAATCTAACTAAAAGCACATTTCATGCATTTTTGGTCTTTGTGCGATATATGCTTTTTCTCTGTTTTCCTTGTTTGTGCATATAGGATTGGATGGTGTGCAGTTATAGTGTCTAGTTCTCGCTGTATAAAAAATTCTTCCTCTGTTGCTGTACAGTATTTTCCCAAGAAAGGAGGTACCCCGAGGAAGGGTGAGATCTTGTTCATTGCTCCAACTGGAGAGGAGATAAATAACAGGAAACAATTGGAGCAGTACCTAAAATCTCATCCTGGTAATCCTGCTATAATGGAATTTGATTGGGGCACTGGTGAGACCCCCAGGAGATCAGCAAGGATCAGCGAAAAGGCCAAGGCGACTCCAACACCAGAAAAGGAGCCTCCAGTGAAGCGAGGCCGAAGATCAACTTCAGCCTCGAAGAAGCATAATAAAGAAATCGAAGCTCCTGCAAATGCTGAGGGTGAAAAAGAAGTTGAGATGCAAGATGTGGAAGAAACTGATAAGAAAAAAGCAGAAGGCGAGGTGGGAAAAGATGTCTCTGATGAAAATCAAGTTGTGAAGGAAGGTAAAACACAAGAAAAAACTGAAGCTGCCGAGAACGAAGATGCCAGAATGGAGGAAGCTGGTCCAGAACAGGACACAAAAGCCCCAAATGATGCTGAGGAAACTGAGAATATCAATGAAGAAAAAGAAGCTGCAGAGTCGGTTGCTGAAGTAACTGAAAATGTGAAAGAGAAGGTTGAAGCCTCTTTGGAAAAGCTTCCACAAAATGAGGCAGAAAATGAGAAGGGTGCCGGCAACAACAAAAAAAAGGACAGCCCCAGCACTGTCATTGTTGGACAAAATGGCGGAGCAGGGGAAGAGGAAGCCAATGGATCAGCCCCAGCAACTGATGAGAAAAAAGCAGAAGGCGAGGTGGGAAAAGATGTCTCTGATGAAAATCAAGTTGAGAAGGAAGGTAAAACACAAGAAAAAACTGAAGCGGCCAAGAACGAAGATGCCAGAATGGAGGAAGCTGGTCCAGAACAGGACACAAAAGCCCCAGATGATGCTGAGGAAACTAAGAATATCAATGATAAGAAAAAAGCAGAAGGCGAGGTGGGAAAAGATGTCTCTGATGAAAATCAAGTTGAGAAGGAAGGTAAAACACAAGAAAAAACTGAAGCGGCCGAGAACAAAGATGCCAGAATGGAGGAAGCTGGTCCAGAACAGGACACAAAAGCCCCAGATGATGCTGAGGAAACTAAGAATATCAATGAAGAAAAAGAAGCTGCAGAGTCGGCTGCTGAATTAACTGAAAATGTGAAAGAGAAGGTTGAAGCCTCTCTGGAAAAGCTTCCACAAAATGAGGCAGAAAATGAGAAGGGTGCTGGCAACAACAAAAAACAGGACAGCCCCAGCACTGTCATTGTTGGACAAAATGGTGGAGCAGGGAAAGAGGAAGCCAATGGATCAGCCCCAGCAACTGATGAAGAGGTCAAAGAGAAACAAGACGTGCTGGAGAATGATGAAAAATCTAGCGTGCAAGACAAGGGTACAGGCAAGGCAATCGATGGGGAGGTGATCGAAAATGGAAAAGTCGACCAAGTGGGGCGAACTGATGCCCCACAACATCCAGCTCCTGTTAGCTGCTGAACACACCGCTATTATCCATTGCCTTTAGCCCAGCGTAATATTACTGTTTCTTTTGATTTGTCCTCGTAACTTTTGGGATTTCTTGGATGATTATAACATTAATGTTGTCTTTAGATATAACTGTGTATGTAGGGAGATTAATATGTACCTTATTAGCGGAGGCCATAGATGCTGCAGCTAATGTTGTATTGTGCAGGGAACTTAGATTGTTGACTTGTCACATCCTTTTATTGTGTATGCGTAGTAACTGAAACTTCAATTGCCTGGATAGCCCTCTTTTTCAATTGTTGTGTTTCTTAGTTTTGCCGTAAGAATTTTTTCAGAAAACATTTTCCTCATTTTTGTGATTGCCTAAAAACTTTTTTTTGAAAGCGTTTTCGTTCCAGATTCTAGGAGTGGATGCATCCTATTTCCTTGGACTGCAACATGTAAATTTCCATCTTAATTAGAATCATTCATCAGCAGCATTCAATCACCTGCAAAAATTTGCATATCCAAAATGCCTAGCAAAGTGAAGAGGTCGTTGAAACTTCCTCTGTAAATTCTAGAGCAGTTAAAGGCAACCATCTCTGCGGTGCAGGGCAATGGCAGCCCCTTAAGTCTGTTGCAGAAAATGTACTTATAAGCTGCCTGCCCTTCGCCTGAAAATCGAATCTCAACAAATGCGCACTAGAATGATCATCATGAATGAAGCAGATGCATCAAGGAATTGATCATTTTCTATCATTCTGTCATTCTCAATTAATTCTCTCATTATTTAATATTTATAAAAATATGACAAGTTCATATGAGAACACCATGTCCAATGTACCAACCCAACAGAACGGTCAAAGTATCGGTATACGGAGAAAATAAGTTAAGGCTCGATCCTCCTATATTTTCAAAATTCATTTTGAGCATGCTGAAAGCACTGATCCTAATGATTTTGTTTTAATTGAAGTTATTGTTGTTATGACACGAAAATGGTTGAGTTATTTTAAAGACATTCTGTTACTTTATCTTACTGCCACGATTTTTGACCATAGATTTAAATTAGAAGATTTGAATAGTGTCTTACAAGCTTACTATACATATTTAGGAATAACTTATAAAATTAATATTACAAGAATAATAAATAAAATAAAAATTGATTTAATAGATTTATTAAACCCGTAATACATTCAAGACTTAGCGTAGGTGATCGTTGGTTACTACAACGAAATAAAAAACATAGAGATAATGCGACTAACAACCCGGAATTAGATAATTATTTATCTGTCAATTTCGAGTTTTCTACTGAAATTTTATTGCATAAGAATTTTCAAGTACTTGACTGGTAAGACCGACATCAAAATGTATATCATATATTATCAATTATTGCTAAAGAGGTGTTGGCAGCACATGTTTCCACCGTTGCGGTTGAGCAAACCTTCAGCTTAGGAGGCAATATTTTGGAAACAATACGATCTTCATTACATCTAAGCATTTAGAAGCAACAACATGTGTGGATGATTGGACCCGAGCTGATCCGAGACAACAAGAAGATGCCCCCGATGACTTTGAAGACTTATTCAACAATACATCTGCAAGTGCAAGCGAAACGGGAGCTGAATGATCAACAGAGACTGATGATATTAATTAGTAAATAATTGTAAATTGTAATGGAGAACTATCTTAAAAATATAATGGAACTACATGAGCTTTGATTCCTCTCACCCCTAACGGATACGTAAGTAACTTAAGTTTTTAAAAATTTAAATTCAAGCTCTTTAATTTTATTTTTAATTTAATGTAATCTAAATTCAAATTCATAATTTTAAATAAATTTTTTAATCTCATTTTTATTTTATTTCTAAAAAATCATTATTAAAATTAAAAAAAAAAACTACAGGGAACCAGAACCAAGAGGTGCAAAGATCAAATTGAAGATGTATGATGGCATTGTCCAAACTATCCAAGAGGTGCGGCATATGAAAGGTCTAAAGAACAATCTATTATCTTTGGGACAATTAGACGACATTGGGTGTAAAAACTCATGTGGAAAATGGGATCATGAATATTGTAAAAGACGTACTTTACTAATGTAGGCAGAAAAGATTGCGCAAAATTTGTACATGTTTAATGGAGAAACACTATAGGAAGCAAATGCGTCTGTCGCATCAACTATTTCAGAAGAAGAGTAAACGATATTGTGGCATCACAAATTAAGCTATATGTCAGAACGAGGCTTGTAGAATCTCTTTGATCGTAAGCTACTTTCTTGGCTCAAATCGATCTATCTACCTTTTTGTGAGCACTGTATTACGAGTAGCAACACATATTGAAATTTTTAGCACGTCTAGTCTTAGAAGTATATAAATTCTAAAATTGAACCACTATGATGTTTGGAAAGTACTGATGATGTCCCTAGGGGAAGCAAGATAGTTTGTATCTGACACGATCCAATGATCCAATCCACATTCAATTCATAAGAGGATGTCCTTGAAGAAATTCAAGCTCAACGATGTCAAGTCAATTGCGAGTAAAAATGGATCCAAAAGTATCAAGCCTAGTATTAACATGAGGGGATCCAAGAATTACAAGAATAGGCCTCTAAGGCCAAGAGAGTTTGTTGTTGGCCGAATGTGGCATTAGTTATTTTGTTATTTATTTTTTTAGTTAGGTTACTTGTCTAGGGGAGAACAAGTAAAAGGTTAGCTATTTATGAGGTAATGCCATGAATAAGCATTAGGGTTGGACTATGATTTATGGTTTTATTTCTTTATTTTTTAATGCTTGCGTGAAGTACATTCTAATTACAAGAATTGTGACTTGAATGGGCATTTGAGATTACATTGTGGTCAAAGTTTGTGGGCGCAAGTTATAGAGGATTTTACTTGGGGTTAGGATTTTGCTTATTTTAGTTTTTTAAATATATTAAAATTGGGATTTTCATGTACTATTTAAAATATTCTTTTGAGCAATAAAATACAGATTACATTGGCCCTAAAATTGAAACTGTAGTGAGTTAAGAAAGATGGATTCTTTCTTTGTTCCATTGAGAACAACTCTTATCAAATGATTGACGACCTTTGTGGCGAGTATAAAAGCTGTTCAAAATTCTTTCAAAGCATCATCAAGAGTTCTTAGGACAAGATCCCTAAGGGTTTGTGAGATCTTGGGGTAGGAAACGTTTTCCTTGCGCAGCGGAAACGGTTTAGGCACATGGATCGGACTTGAAATTTTTTTTTTGTCATTCTCCTTTGAATACCGAATGCTACTGCCACCACCACTGAAATTTTGCTTCGGTTTTAGACAAAATTACAGCCCTGAAACAGCCCCAGAACAGTCCCCAAACAGCCGAACAAAAATTGGATTTTTTTGGACTCGATTCGCGCCCAACGCACTGCAGAAACAACCCCTGAAATGCGTGGACTGCGGCTGTATTTTGGTTATGTTTTTTCACTTGAAAACAGCCCCAACACAGCCCCAAAACATCACAGAATATTCCCAAAAAAAACTGGATTAAAACAAAACTAAACCGAGTTCTGTTTCACCAAGAAAATGGGCGGCAATGAGCAAAAATAATGCTCATTGCCGTGAGCAATAAGAAATAGATGAAGATGATGATTTGTTCAAAACCACAAATTCTTCCGAACTATATCTCATTACCAACGGAAACTTGTGTGGGCAAGACTCGCAAAATCAATCCATAAACTATTTAGAGATTAAAGTCACAGAACAACTTTTATTAATTTTTTTGTTATTTTTCTTTTGTTATTCTTTTATTTTCTCAACAACTTGAGATGATTTGGAGAAGAAGAAGATGAAGGCTAGGATTAGAATGAGAGATTAGGCAAAAAAGAAAAATCCAATTTTCTTTTATTCTTAGGATTATTTGTTTCCAAAACAAACAAATCTCATCCCCTCCTCCATTAGCAAGTTTCGGCCAAAGCATAAAAAAAATATAAATTTTCCATTAATTTTTGTAACAACCATATTAACTTTCCTTAAAGCAAATATATGTTACAAAGTTGAATAGTTAATACCCATTTAAATGGTGTAACTACCAAAATAATGCCAAGGGTTTCCAAAACCCAAAAATTAGAAATTCTAATTTTAGTCTTCATTTAAATGATATCATATATAATTTAAAAATAAATAATTATCATATAATCATTTATTATATAAATCATATATTAAATTTTAATATATAGTTCCAAGTGTGACAAATAGTATTATTAATCATATTAATAATATTTATACATATGTGAGTATATAATTGGACTATCCAATTATATTAAATATGCTATAGTAAATCAAACTAGCACGGGGACCAAATGGACCTACGGTTCCGAGTTCAAATTATCTCGAAATATTAATTAAGCTCTTAATTAAATATTCTAACTCCGGGTTGTTCTACTATAAACCTGAAGTTGCACTCTCGTTGCCGCATATGATATATTAAGCTGAACCAAATCGGTGTTCATCGATATATTCACTACATATAGATTAACCCTTCACGAGTATCTCGTAATTAGAGTCGGGTCATAATATACTTTATACCTCTCTAATTATTTTTACCTTAAGTACCATTGATTCTCTAATGAACGATTTATTCATAACCATTATGAATTTTAATCTTTCTATTCGTAATAGAAAGACTTGAGCGCTCTAATCGTTCAAGTAATGAATCAACCCTTAAGAAAGATACTCCCCTACTTCTTGCAAGAATGAGTGAACTTCATATCTGTGTAAAACATTCCCAGCTACACAACAGACCATGCCCTCAAAGTACGTAGCTATTGGTCGGGACTGCTATACCAACCTCACATTTGTAAATCAAAGGACATAGCCTGCCATGTAGGAGTTCGTAGTACACTCAGGATTAAGATCAATCCATATATGACCATCTAGTAGATCGAAATGACTTTCTTTTTTTAATGGATATTATAAGAATGTCATTTACATCTGGTTCCAGTCCTATATGATCACATCATACAAGGTGCCTCCATTCTCATGTCTCTACAAGGACGATCTCGGATCAAGATCGTTATACAAATATAGAATGGACCGCAGCTATAGATAAACCACAAACAAAATAACTGCTTTGTTTGCTCTCTATGGACTATTTAAGATTACTAACTTCAGACTTAAATCCTCTTGTGTATTACACTCATACACTAAGTCTGAAGGTACATAAGTAATCTAGGGTATTCAAGATAATTTATAATATGCGAACATTAAACAAACACTTTGATAAATGAATAATGCATCATTTTATTTCAAAACACATAAAGTCGTTTACATTACACGTAGCTCTAGGGCATACATCCCAACAATCTCCCACTTGCACTAGAGAAAATGGGATATGTCACGTAATCCTAGACCATCTAGGTGACCATCAAACACTTTAACCGACAAGGTATTTGTAAACGGATCAGCCAGGTTCTCTGCGGATGCAATCTTTGTGATGGTAAAGTCTCATCTCTGCACTATTTCCTTGATGAGATGATATTTCCTCTCTATATGCCTTCCCCTCTTGTGGCTTCTTGGTTCTTTGGAGTTTGCCATTGCACCACTATTATCGCAATAAAGTGTGAGTGGTATATCTATATCTGGAACAACTTCCAGATCTCCCAAGAATTTACGGAGCCAGACTGTTTCCTTAGCTACTTCACAAGCTGCTACATATTCAGTCTCTATGGTGGAGTCAGCAATACAAGATTGCTTTATACTCTGCCATACTATAGCCCCACCACCTAGGGTAAACACTGATCCAGATGTTGATTTCCTAGAATCGACATCTGTCTGAAAATCAGAGTTTGTTTATCCTTTTAGGATCATATCCTCACCAGAATACACAAGTATATAATCTTTTGTTCTCTTAAGATACTTGAGAATGTGTTTCACAGCCACCCAGTGATCCAATCCTGAGTTCGACTAAAACCTACTGACTACTCCCACTGTAAAATAGATGTCCGGTCTCGTGCATAACATAACATATATGAGACTACCAACAGCTGAGGCATATGGGATATGTCTCATTTCCTCAACATCTTGAGGTATCTTAGGAGATTGTTCATTTGACAAATGAATTACATGCCGATAAGGTAGATTGCCTTTCTTGGAATTTTGCATCCCAACTCGCGCAAGGATCTTGTCCATATAAGATGCTTGAGACATAGCTAACAGTCGTTTCTTGCGATCCCGAAATATCGGAATCCCAAGAACATAATTGGCCTCTCCCAAATCTTTCATTTGGAATTGGTTAGCTAGTTAGGTTTTTTACGTCCGATAATATCTTTACATTATTCCCAATTAGTAAAATATCATCCATGTATAAAACAAGAAAAACCACATTCCCGTCAATGACGCGCTTATATACACAAGGCTCATCAACATTCTGCTCAAAATCATAAGACTTGATCGTGGTATCAAATCTTATATTCCATGATCGAGATGTCTACTTAAGTCCAAAAACGGACCTTTGCAGCTTGCAAACCTTTTGCTCTTGAATTTGGGCTATGAACCCCTCTGGTTGTATCATATAGATACTCTCATCAAGATTTTCATTCAAGAATGCAGTCTTGACGTCCATTTGCCAAATTTCATAGTCATAATATGCGACAATGGATAGAAGAGTGCAAATGGATTTGATCATGGCTACTGGCGAGAAAGTTTCCTCATAGCCAACTCCCTCTATCTGGGTATAACCCATGGCCACTAGCTTAGCCTTGAAGGTCTGTACCTTCCCATCTGCTCCCCTCTTCCTCTTGTAGATCCACTTGCAACCTATGGGTTTCACCCCATCAGGTTGGTCTACAAGTTCCAAGACTGAGTTGGAGTACATAGACTTCATTTCTAGGTTCATGGCTTTGAGCCATTACTCTTTATCATAATCATCCATTGCACTATGATAGGTCAATGAATTATTTATAAAATCGCTGGATGCGACAACTTGTGCCTCTCCAACTCCAAGATAGCGATAAGGTTATCGTACAACCCTCTCACTACGTCTAGGTGGTAGATCATTCTGATGAGCTTGCATCTGACGCTCAGATGTCGAAGGTGCTATGTATTTGTCAACTGTCGTTGACGATGGTGTGCTGGTTGAACCAGCAAGTAACTCCTCGAGTAAAACTTTACTTCGAGGTTTGAACTCCCTCATAAAATCCTCTTCTAGAAACGTAGCATTTGTCGATACAAACACTTTGTTATCATCAGGAATATAGAAGAATCCACCTATAGTCTCCTTAGGATAGCCTATAAATAGGCACGCCTGAGAACGTGGCTCCAACTTTGTAGTCTTATTCTCCAGCACATGTACTGGACACCCCCATATGCGGAAATGTCGTAAACTAGTTTTACGACCATTTCACAACTCTAAGGGAGTCTTAGGAACAGACTTAGATGGAACTACATTAATGATATGCATTGCAGTTTGCAGTGCATATCCCTAGAACGAACTAGGTAGTGAGCTATAACTAAACATAGATCTCATCATGTCTAGTAGGGTCCGATTTCTCCTCTCTATAATACCATTTTACTGTGGTGTTCCAGGTGCTGTGAGCTGGGATACTATCCCATGCTCAATTAAGAATTCCTCGAAATCTCTGTCAATGTATTCTCCTCCACGATATGATCATAGAGTTTTGATTGTTTTAACTAACTGGTTCTCAACCTCAGCACGATACTTTTTAAACTTTTCAAAAGTATATGACTTGTGCTGCATTAGGTAAATATACCCATATCTGGAATAATCGTCAATAAATATGACGGAGTATTCATAACCACCTCTGGCTCTTACATTCATTGGTCCGCAAACGTCTGAAAGTATTAGCTCAAGTGGTTGACTGGCTCTTATACCTTTTCCAGTAAAAGGTATCTTGGTCATTTTTCCTTCTAAACAGGATTCGCAGACTGGTAAAGTTCCTAGCTTTAACTGGTTTAAGGCTATGTTCTTTATCAATCTGTCTATCTGATCAAGGTTGATATGACCAAGTCTAAAATGCCATAGATATGTGTCATCATGAGAAAAATGTTTCCGTTTAGTTTTAGGTTTCTCAACCTTAAATATTTCAGTGTTGAGCAGTGACATATGTGTTAACGGTCTTAACACATACAAGTTATTTTCTGAGTTTCCTGTCCATATAGTTAATCCATTTCTACCAACAATAACTAAATTACTATTAAAAGAAACCGAATGTAGACAACAGGACCTGGGCGACGTCGTTCTAGGCTCGCGGCACTAGATGGGAAATACTAAATAATATGGAGTCGCCACCCGGTGTGAACCGGGACAAAGATTTAAGGCCGCACTCACCCCTCGCAAGGGAAGACCTCAAACCGTTGGGTTCGGAATGGTCCCTTACTTATGTCACTTGTAATGAAAGGATTTATGTAATAATTTAATCAAGCTTAAGTAACACTTATTTCCAAGAGTATCATGCTTCTAAATTCTCATATTCAAGATAAAACTTATGTACACATTTCACATATATCTCACGTTTAAAATTGCATGCTTAACATATCAAAATAGCAACGAACATACAACTTTATTTGCATATTACACTCAAGAAAATACAAGCACACATATTAACCATACAAACATACATATGGGCACTTTTCCAAGTGGTACGTGGAATTGTATCCCAAGTACAGACCGCACTACCGTCCATTCGGAATCGGCTACGGAATTTACGTCTGAGTTTCCATCCGATATACCACAAGAAATAATACTCAAATGTTATCACGACACAAGCATATGAATTGTAATTCATTAACATAGTTGTATTAATACATGTGGGGATAGCTACTAGGAAAACTATGCATGAAATCTAATGAAGATGACTCGATTCAGTGGGTGCGCGTTCGTGTAACGTTCGTAAACGCGTTCGAACGGTAAACAGAAGGTTCGCGTTCGTGTAGCGTCCGAGAACGCGTTCGAACGGAACCAGACCTGATGCATTATGAAACTAAGACAGTGGGTGCGCGTTCGTGTAGCGTTCGTAAACGCGTTCGAACGGTAAACAGAAGGTTCGTGTTCGTGTAGCGTCCGAGAACGCGTTCGTGTAGCGTCCGAGAACGCGTTCGAACGGAACCAGGCCTGATGCATTATGAAACTAAGAAAGTGCGTGTGCGTTCGTGTAGCGTTCGTAAACGCGTTCGAATGGTAAACAGAATGTTCGCGTTCGTATGGCGTTTGATAACGCGTTCGAACGGAAATGAAACAGAATGCCTACGTTCGTATGGCGTTCGTGAACGCGTTCGAACGTAAGCAAGACCTGATGCACGACAAGGCAAAATACATGCGCGTTCGAGTTGTGTTCGTAAACGCGTTCGAACGGGAACAGACCTGATGCATGAAATGGGATGCAATATATAAACACAAAATAAAAGGGCGCGGCGAAGTACTGCCGTAAAGGTGATCTTTTGGGGCTCTTGATCTCTCAAAGAGAGGACCTTTAGACCAACATACTAAGCCCATGCGCGTCACATCACACATACAAGAATAGAACCAATCATATCAACCAAGTATGCCCGATTGAACACATCTTACATCCAATCTGAACACACATCAACCGGCGCGGCAAAGCATTGTGGTAACGGGTTTTAACCCCTCCCCATAAGGGATCTTTCATTCCATTTACTAAGCCCATGCGCTTGATTGAACCATACATAAAAGATAATAATATCAAATTAAGTATGCCCGATTGAACGTATTTCGCATTCAACCGAACACACATCAATCGGTGCGCAAAGCATCGTGGTGAAGGATTTTATCCCTCCAATTAGGGAACCTTTCATCGCACTTACTAAGCCCATGCACTCGATCGTATCATGGGATTAAACAACATGCAGAATTTAAATGACAAGAATTAAATAAACCAAAGCAACTCAAAACAAGAGGAGGTGCCGTTTTACTCAAGTAGTACGTGGAGTTGTGTCCCAAGTACAGACCGCACTACCGTCCATTCGGATTCGGCTACGGAATTTACGTCTGGGTTTCCATCCTATATACCACAAGAGACGACACTCTTCCATTCATCCAATACCCACAACACGCATCATACACACAACAAATGCCACAAATACAGAAAATATAATCAAAATAAATAACCAGAAATTAAATAGGAATAAGTGTGATAGATACCCTCAGGTCTAACCTTTTAGCTGTCTCTCGGACTCGCGTTCCACGAAGATCGAAAGGGGGTAAAGCTCCGCAACTTTTCTGGTTCACTGGTTTACCTCTTCCTTCACTGTTCGGCCACTCGAGCTACTGTTCCGACTCCGTTTTGCTGCTGTTTCCTTGTGGTTTTCCTGCCGTTTCCTCTGCATTCTCTGCTTACTGTTTGTGGGCTGTTTTGATATTCTTTTTGGTGTGGTTCTGTATGGTTATTTTAAGGATTATAAGTGTAGTTTATGTTACTATTTTAAGGGGTTTTAGGTCGATTTAAGGGTGCTGTATTTTTGTTTTATGGTCGGTGAATAGGGTTATTACTCACTGTTTTAGGCTTGGTGATGGGTTGTTTTGGTTTGTTTTGCTTCACGGTTATTGGGGTTGCTAGGTGGCGGCTTGCATGTGTTTATGGGGTGGGCTGTGTCTTTGTTTAATATTTCTTGCTATAATTCTTGTGTGAATTGTGTGTATGAGCTAGGGAGATTGGAGAGGAGGGATGGCTAGGTTAGGGGTTGTTTATATAGAGAATGGCTAGGGCTTCACCTTGTCTCACAAGGAAGAGATTCGGTTTCCAAATAAGGAGAGATGGGAAAGGCATATACAAGATTGAGGGGGGACAAAATATTTTAATTTAGGAAGTCAACTAATTTAAATTGGTGTATATCTTATTGAATTAGGAAGTCAATATTTGATTGGTTTTAATTGGTTAGGATTGATTTTAATTAGGCAAATCTTATTTTTAGTTTTAGTATATAATATATTTGATTTATTTATATTAGGCATGATTTTATTTTATGTTTTTTTTTAATTGGTAAATGATTTAAATATTTTATTAATGTTTTAATTAATTTAATTATTATCTTATTTAGTTAATGTTTTAATTAATATTTATTTGTTTTTTGGGATGTGTTTTATGGGCTTTGGGGGGCTAAATGGGCTGAGGTGTGAGGCTAGCAGCAAAACCAGAATTACCGGCTCCGTTCGAACGCCTCCTCGCACGCGGCACGAACGTCCGCAATCTGCACGAGGTTCGAACGGAGGAACGAACGCAGCACCAACGAAGACAGTGAACTTGTGGAATGAACTTGATGACATACTTTTCCGAATTTCCCCTTTCGACCTCCGTTTCCCGCAATATCCTTAGCTAAAAAGGTAGTGCCTCCAATTGAGACTCATCATCGGGTTTCACATGCGAAAATGCAATGCCTACACCGAATAACCATCATTCAAGAGTTTAGAAACAGATATCAAATTCCTGTGAAAACCAGGAATGAATAACACATTGTTCAAATTTAAATAACTATTATTTGTAAAATTTAAACTAGAAACTCCCACTTTTCTTGCTGAAACGACATCCCCTATCCCAACCCTCATAGTGTAGTCACCTTCAGCAAGGTCCCTCCATGAGTCAAGTAGCTGCAAAGAAGAACAAACATGGTTAGTGGCTCCAGAGTCAACAATCCAGACAGATTTATCATCCTCCACTAATAGAGATTCGATAACGAGTAAATCATATTTACCTGTATCTTTTTTCTCCTTCAGATCAGCAAGGTATTTAGGACAATTTCTTTTCCAATTCCCGTTCTTGTTGCAATGGAAACATTTTCCCTTGGGCTTGGCATCCTTGGAGCCTTTCTTGTTCTTCTTCTTCATGGGCTTAGACTTAGCCTTCCCAGTTTTATTTTTCTTCATCTTTGCAGATTTAGAAGACTCTGCAATATTTACCTCAGCATTGGACTTACGAGGATCCACAAGCATGGACTCGTATTGGGTGAGCTCATTAAGAAGTTGGGTCAAAGTAAAAGTCAACTTGTTCATAATATAGTTGCATTTAAACTGCAGGAAACTCTTCGGAAGAGTTTCCATAATCATGGTCACCTGGCCACGCTCGTCAATACGAGCTCCATGGATTTCAGTAGTGTTGAGATAGGTCATCATCCTCAATATGTGCTCTCGGAATGATGTCTCATCCTTCATCATAGCAGTCATCGCTGAGACCATGGCCTCACGACGTTGACGAAGGCTGCCCGAACATGCTCTGCAATGACTCCATCATATGAGATGTTGAAGCCATAGGTTCATGCTTTGCAGTAAGAACCTCAGACATCCCTGCTAGCAAGTAGCAGCGGGCTTTCTCATTAGTTGCGACCCATTTCTGGTAGGTATCGCGCATATCTTGGCCAGCATTTCTGACCGGCTCGGGAGGACACTCCCCTGTCATGACAAACTTTAGGTCTTCACAGACCAGGATAGCGTTCATGTTACTTTTCCACTTAACATAATTTTCTCCCATTAATTTTTCATTTGAGAGTATGGAAATAATTGGAGAAACCATGGCTGAAAATAAAATAAACATGCATTTAACATTCATTCATCGCATATTAAAATCATCAAAAATAATTTTGGCATAAAATTAAACATGATGCATGAACCATGAATAGCAAATTAGAAACCTAAGAGAATTACTATGCCACATAAATCTATCATCCCACAAGTAAGTGCCGCCATAAGGTAGGTCAAGTACTTGCATGATAGATCGAGACAATCTCAGTTGAATAATATATGCGGTAATAACTCTTATTCCTATATTAAACAACTACCGTTTGATTCGATCAAGGAATTTTATTAACAGTTAATTATTCCTTTGTTAGTGTGACCCGCCGTTTCGAGATTCTTGGACTTAACGAGTGAAGTGTCGCCGTAGGGTAGGTCAGTTCACATGATGCATCTAGAATCCCTATCTTCTCGGAATCCAAATCTGATATTGACCCAAAATGGACACCATCTGTAGGGGACGAAAGCAAAGCCGTCTCGAGATGCCTTTTGAATCTCACGATTTCGAACTAACAACAGAGATTGCGGGATATACGGTCGCATATCCCTCTCCCACTCACTATTTCAAGTTTAAGGTTTCTATTTATAAAATATCTAATATTTTAATTTAACTAGTGTGAATAAATTTATGGCGGCTACATCATAACTCTTATTAACACTAGTACACTATTAGTGACCTAACCAATTTTAACTCTTAAAAATTGTATCACTAATTTCCATTAGTCTCTACTAATTGTATTACTCAATTAAACTAATTTAATTAGAGTTGTATTAGTGACCTATTATATTTTAACCTTTTAAAATACTAGAACACTAATAGGTTTAAAATTTTAGAATCCTAAAATGGTCAAGATTTATATTAAACTATTTAATTAATCTTAGTGCGTTATAAAATCCAATGGTACGTGGAATTGTATCCCGAGTGCAGACCATATTACCGTCCATTCGGATTCGGCTATGAAATTTATTTTCGAGTTTCCATCCTATATACCAATGGAATTTATTATGCACTAATTAAGCCCAATATATTAGAATTCAAATTTTAAACCTTAAAAACCAATTAATCTAATTAATTATTTTTCCATGCATATCATATTCTAATTTAAACATTTTAAATCACATAAAATCATATTTCATGTCTATAATGATAATGCATCTAAAACATATTATGTCATGTGAAATGCATGAATAGGCACCCTAAGCTATATGACATGTTATTCAAACAATTCGAATTAAACATACATATAACATAAAAATATTTTGCATTGACCGGGCTCTTATTTTTCCATATACTAATATAATTAGTACAAAAAAATACCCAATGCATCATTTGGTCTTCAAATCACGCTCCAAGGTGGTGTTGGCTCCTTTTGCGACTTCGGTGTTCCAAAATTACAACAATTGAAAATTTACATTGGAAAATAAAATTACAACAATTGTAAACAATGGCCTTATGACCTTACATCCCAAAAACAAAACCAACATTAAAATAAGAGCCGGAAAAATTTACGACTGACCGGCGTAAACACAAACGTATAACGCAAGCGCACGTATCGTTCAAGTAGTATAAGAATATCGATCCCACAAGGACTTAATTCCTACTGTTGTTATTAATTATTGAATCTATTTATTTACAAATATCTCATTAAAGGGAGAAGAGAATGATTTTTTGATTGGTTGGTTGAATGTGGTTTTCCTTAATTAAAATAAATAAAAGAAAATATTAAGGAAAATAAAAAAAGACTCAAAGATCTAGGGTTGTGAATCTTTCTATTATCTTTAAAAAGATGAAGTGATTATTTCATGGTTGTGTAATAAATCGATTTACTAACCTGAAACACTAAATTATATGAAAGCATCTGTCGATGGTCAGACGCAAATACACAGTATAACCCAATTGAACCATATGTCTATGTCAACCAAATTATCTGGATTCATTAAGTTTAAGTTCCAATTATGGCTACCCCCACCCGATAGGTATATGTCTATCTTGTAAGGAAATCTATTAAAGGGTTATCTATCCTCAAGGAAGATCGTGGGCTATTAAGTCTAAGGCTGAAACCTAAAATTCTTTTGTCAAGTTTATTTTAGATTTACCACATCAATCTTATTGGTGATCAGACAACAAGAAGCATTAAGCTTAAGACTTAATAAGTAAACCTTTAAATTACCCAAACTATAAAATAACCCCTTATAAAACGGTGATATTAGAATTCATCACAACCTCAGATAACTAACTTAGTTACGACACATAACTAGGGCTAGTAAAAACTTAAATAAAATAAAAGACATAAAGTAAAATGCTGAAAAGTAAATTGCTGAAAAGTAAATGACGGAAAGTAAATGTGAAATTAAATACTGAAAATTAAATGCTGAAAAGTAAATTGCTGAAAGTAAATTACTGAAAAATAAATGCTGAAAGTAAATGCTGAAAGTAAATTGCTGAAAAGTAAATAAAGTAAAAGTACAATAAAAGAAAATGCTGAGGTAAAAGGATCCACTTTTATTACTTCTATTTTAGATATCTCCCTTAATATAATATATTAACTTTGCATGATAATTACCAACCAGCCATATAGGTGGTATCCAGATTAAGTCGAATTAATAATTAATTACCAACCGACCAATCAGGCGGTATCCAGTTTAGTCAGGTTAAAACCAATTTAAATAATTACCAACCGACCAATATGACGGTATCCTCGTTAAGTCAGGTTTTAACTAGTTTATATATTATAATTAAGGGAGATTAATCTAAATATTAGTAATAAAAGTTTTACCTTTTACCCCAGCAAAGGGGAGTTACCTCCTCATTACTGAAAAGTAAAAACTAAAAATTAAAGAAAGAAAAGTACTTTGCGTAAAAGTAAATTGCGGAAAGTAAAAACTGAAAAGTAAAGAAAAGAAAGTGCAAAAGTGAAAATTAATTACTGAAAGCTGTAAATAAAATAACAAGATACAATCTTCTTAGTATTCTTAAGGAATTCCTTAGAAGAAAGTATGAATTTTACAAATGAAATGGCTTGGTATTTATAGGCAAAATTTTGCCTCCATCAAATCATCCACCAAATCAATTATTAATTGCTCTACTAATTGCTCCACCAAATCCATTATTAATTGCTCCACTAATTGCTTATCATGTTTGGTGGTGATTTGATAATTTTTATTATTTATTTATTTATTAATTTATTTTTTGCTTTGATAATGATTGAAAATGACTTTAATAATTACACACAACACACTTCTGGATGGTTCATCAATTTCGGGCATGAAATATTCAGTATTCGAAATTATTTTGTCTTTCAAAGTTGTAGATCTTTGATTCTTCTTTAATCTGGAAGATAAATCAGCTCAATCCGATATCGGCGTAAAACGTTATGCCCAAAATACGACAGATGCACAAAACTGGAATTTCTAAAACTGCAATTCGTTAAAACGCCCTTTCAAGTTTCCAATCTCCAAAATAAATATGTCAAGTCCGATTTTTGCACTTATTTGACCCATATTTCATCCTAAATGATTTCATTATGTCCCAATATTATTTTATCTGTAAAATAAATTAAAACATATCAAAATGTTTATCAAACCCGAGAAACTAAACAAAATATTAAGTAAAATGGGCGGTAAATATTGATATATTTTCCACTCATCACACCCCCAAACCTAACATTTTGCTAGTCCTCGAGCAAAACAACAAAATAAAATATAAGAAACAATTAAAATTAAACTAAGCCACTTTCGTAGGGATCACGATTGCATTTAGCATATGCAACAAGCCTTTAAACCCCTAGGTGTCCCCAGTGGACGAGTTCTAGTCTCGTGAGGGCTTACAGTAACGATACCCACAAATATTTTACAAAAGTAAAAAAAAAAAAAAAAAAAAACTAATACACACAAAAGCAAAAAGGCAAGAGAAAATAGAATAAAGAAGTTAGTGACTAATCATGTGAAACTTCTACTCCAAGTTACTAGTTGTTTTCTTTCTTTCTAAATTACTGAATAAGTAAATTCTCCGATTATATTTACCATTCTCCATATGCACAGCCGATAAAATATTAATCAACTCATTTTTGCCCACAACAGTCACAAGTGCAGTTGATAAGAGAGTATTATTTTTGTCCTAAAGTTTTATCAAAATTCACACTTTTTTGCAGCAATTGAATAATTTTTCTGAATTTTCTGATTTTTTTTCATTGATTTTTGATTTTTTTTTATATACAATATCTTTCATCTATGTAACGAGCTTTGGGCCAGTGGCTCCCAAACCAATTGGCTTTAGGGCACTAGATGTTAAGACACCCCTACGGACTTAATTACTCAGACTTCATATATATATATATATATATATATATATATATATATTTGCAACATCCTTAATCCATGTAGCGAGCTTTGGGCCAGTGACTCCCAAACCAGTTAGTTTTAGGGCACTAGGTGTTAAAACACCCTTACAGACTTAATAACTCGGATCTCAGATGTTTTTTTTATTACTCCATTACTTTTTGAGATGCTTCCTCCAATTAAACTAGAGCACTGAATATTACAAACTTTTCAATTTTAGCTCATGTTTGTAAGTTATTATGTATGTTGATAATATCTGCTAACTGAACATATAAAGATCCATTTTAGTCAGTATTATGGAGAATTCACAAATTAAATAATTCAAAAGGAAATAAACAAAAATTAACATGTTCCGAATTAGGTTTGAGATACGTCTTAGGAGTGAAAACTCCTTACTCAACTATCTCTTACCAATTTCACATTTTTAGTCAAAATAAAAACACAAAAACGCAAAATATTTTTGTAATTTTTGAAAAAATTCAATTTTTTTTTTTGTATTTTTCGAAAAATTTTGGACTAAAAATAAAAAAAACACACGAACTAAAAACAAGGTACTGATCAACTAATTCCCTCCCCCAAACCTAAATGAGACATTGTCCTCAATGTCTTAAACAATAGAAGAAGAGTGTAGAAGATAGTATCTGGTTAGCTGAAATTCTACAGGAAATTAAAGGTTAAGATCCAGATTAATCCGACGCCTCTTACCACGATCGTCCTCAGACCAATTTATCTTTGAAAGGATAGGGTCAATTTGTGGTTCATAGGTTAAGAGTTGTTCAATTATATCCGGAGCAGTTCTGGCAGTAAAGATGAGTTCTTTCATAGGTTTTGACACGAACCCATTTCTCCGGGCATCATCAAGAAAAACACAAAGAAAATCATAAAATCCTTCAACGTTGTATATTCCAAGCGGTTTCTGGTGTATGTTCAGGTTCGCCCAAGATAGCACTATAAAATTTTCCTCCAATGTACCCAAGTCACATGGCAAAATAATAAAAGCATCAGCACGGTAAATCATTTCTACCAATCGTTCAGACTTACCTGGCACGGTCAGTTCCTCTCCGTTTGATGGTTCAATAAGATTTGCCTCTGCCAAGGGTTTTGGGATGATTCCCAAAACGTGACTGCCTCATTCCTGTACAGCCTTTGAAACGATCCCCATAAGTCCAAGATTACCCCCGCCATATATTAAGTGCATATTCCTTGCAGCTAAGACTCGACCCAATTCATGTGCTGCTTCTACGTATTGTGGTTTAGTACCAACACTACTACCGCAAAACACACAGATGTTTTCAACTCGTCTTCTCGAAGTGGCTTCCATTTTTATATGTATTTCTTTCTCAACTCTGGATGCCTTCAAAAGTGCAATGACGGGCTGAATTTATAGTACCTGAAAATGGTGAGTAATAATAGCACTAATATCTTCTAGAGGACGTTTGTTAGCTAAACAACAAAAGAAATCGTGAAAGGTCAAAAAGTTTGGATCCTGTCTACGTAAATAAAGATAATTACAACAGAAAAGCAAATCAAAGTAATAATTAAGGCAACAGAATTGTGTACGTAATACGCCACTCGCTTAGTATAAATTCATTAGGATGCGTCTCAAGAATTCATTCTTTACTCAGCCATCACAAATGAATTAGCTCTTTTCTTCCTGATTGCAAAACACCATTCCTGTTTTCCTTCTGTCTTAAAATGCTCCGTTTGTGCTTTTCCTTACAAAATAACACACAAAATTAAAAATTCTATAACATGTATACACAAAATATAAAAATAGAAATTACAACAAATTGCATGGGTTGCCTCCCTGCTAGCGCTAAATTTTTCATCTTCAGCCAGACGTGACTGAAATCTATCTGTCATGAGGTTTCAGCGTCGTTTTGGATGTCCGATTAAAGACAATCCCATGAGCGTTGCTTTTGAAGGGTCTCTTCTAACGGTAAGGTAGCATAATTTTTTTTGTCCCATTTAGTGCTTGTGCCACCTTTTGCTCCTTGTTGCTCCAGTGGTTCCTGCAAAGAAAGAAAGAAAATCATGAGGTCTCGTATGATGCTTGACTTGGAATGAAAGTTCCATTCTGTCAAGCTTCTGGGTGATATCTTTGATTTGTACTCCCCGATACAGAGATGTTTCTCCTGAATGCTCTGGATTTTCAATTTGGTCTGACAGTTTCTCCTCCATTTGCTCTGTTTCTTGCTCCACATTTTCTTCACAAATGTATTTGAAAATTTCCATATTCAGCTCTTCATCCGTATCTGCCTGAGGATGTAAAGATGTTTCTGACATTAGGTTTTCATCCTCTGATACGACTGAAATGGATGGTTCAGGTAGATCTTCATCAAACATCATAGTAAAGCATGCTTCAAGATCTTCATTTTGAGGATTGAAAGTTTGATCCTCCGTTGTTGGTGCAGTTGGTACAAATAGATCAGCTTCATCCTCGCCAGAATCTGAATAATAAAATTCAAATAGAGACTTTGCTGGTTTGGGCTCCTGAACTGATACCTCTGGTTGTTGATACTGCTCAGCCTCCTCCCCTGTTAAGGTGTCATTGTGGATCTCTGGGTACTCGAATGCTTCATCAGTATCATCTAAAAATGCTTGTTGAGGTATGAAGTTCTGGTTTTCTGTTAATTGTCTGATCTGATCTGTTATTCTCTGTGTGGATTCTGTTTGACTCTGAATACTTTCGAGTTGATTCTGGAATGTTTCAAGCATTGTATCCAACTTTTCATCTCGTTTCTTGAACACATCTTTAAGCATGTCAATCATCTGATCTTCTTCTGATTGTTCTGATTGTTGATGAGGATCATTGTAGGATGGTGGATAAGATGGAAAATGTGATGGTTCTTCGTACCATGAAGGATTTTGATAGCTCTGCCACCCTGGATTGTAGTTGTACTTGCAATAATCTCTCGGGTGGTTACCATTACATATGTCACATTTCCTCATTGTGTTTTGTTAAGAAAATGTGGTATTGCTTGGTTCTGGCATCCAATGATAATTGTTGGGCCGGACAACAGGCCTCAGAAAACCGGACTGTTGCTCCCAGATTTGGGGTGTATCTTCTAGTAAAGCTCGAAATCTTTCAATCTCCCAATAATGTTCCATTTTTCAATCACCTGAAAAAAAAAAGAAGGAAATAAAAATTACAAATAAAAGAAAATTAGATACAAGTAAATTAGATAACTTCAAAATTAATAACTCAAGAAAAATAAGTCTCTGGCAACGGCGCCAAAAACTTGACCGGCGTAAACACACACGTATAACGCAAGCGTACGTATCGTTCAAGTAGTATAAAAATATCGATCCCACGAGGACTTAATTACTACTGTTGTTATTAATTGTTGAATTTATTTATTTACAAATATCTCATTAAAGGGAGAAGAGAATGATTGTTTGATTGGTTGGTTGAATGTAGTTTTCCTTAATTAAAATAAATAAAATAAACAAAAGAAAATACTAAGGAAAATAACAAAAGACTCAAAGAACTAGGGTTGTGAATCTTTCTAATATCTTTAAAAAGTTGAAGTGGTTATTTTATGGTTGTGTAATAAATCGATTTACTAACCTGGAACACTAAATTATGTGAAAGCCTCTGTCGATTGTCAGACGCAAATACACAGTTTAACCCAATTGAACCATATGCTATGTCAACCAAATTATATGGATTCATTAAGTTTAAGTTCCAATTATGGCTACCCGCCCGACAGGTATATGTCTATCCTGTAAGGAAATCTATTAAAGAGTTATCTATCCTCAAGGAAGATCGTGGGCTATTAAGTCTAAGGCTGAAACCTAAAATTCCTTTGTCAAGTTTATTTTAGATTTACCACATCAATCTTATTGGTGATCAGACAACAAGAAGCATTAAGCTTAAGACTTAATAAGTAAACCTTTAAATTACCCAAACTATAAAATAACCCCTTATAAAACGGTGATATTAGAATTCATCACAACCCCAGATAACTAACTTAGTTACGACACATAACTAGAGCTAGTAAAAACTTAAATAAAATAAAAGACATAATGTAAAATGCTGAAAAGTAAATTGCTGAAAAGTAAATGACGGAAAGTAAATGTTAAATTAAATACTGAAAATTAAATGCTGAAAAGTAAATTACTGAAAGTAAATTACTGAAAAGTAAATGCTGAAAGTTAATTGCTGAAAAGTAAATAAAGTAAAAGTACAACAAAAGAAAATGATGAGGTAAAATGATCCACTTTTATTACTTCTATTTTAGATATCTTCCTTAATATAATATATTAACTTTGCATGATAATTACCAACCAACCATATAGGCGGTATCCAGATTAAGTCGAATTAATAATTAATTACCAACCGACCAATCAGCGGTATTCAGTTTAGTCAGGTTAAAATCAATTTAAATAATTACCAACCGACCAATATGGCGGTATCCTCGTTAAGTCAGGTTTTAACTAGTTTATATATTATAATTAGGGGAGATTAATCTAAATATTAGTAATAAAAGTTTTACCTTTTACCGCATCAAAGGGGAGTTACCTCATCATTACTGAAAAGTAAAAACTGAAAATTAAAGAAAGAAAAGTACTTTGCGTAAAAGTAAATTGCGGAAAGTAAAAACTGAAAAGTAAAGAAAAGAAAAGGCAAAAGCGGAAATTAATTACTGAAAGCTGTAAATAAACAAACAAGATACAATCTTCTTAGTATTCTTAAGGAATTCCTTAGAAGAAAGTATGAATTTTATAAATGAAATGGCTTGGTATTTATAAACAAAATTTTGCCTCCATCAAATCATCCACCAAATCAATTATTAATTGCTCTACTAATTGCTCCACCAAATCCATTATTAATTTCTCCAATAATTGCTTATCATGTTTGGTGATGATTTGATAATTTTTATTATTTATTTATTAATTTATTTTTTGCTTTGAAAATGATTGAAAATGACTTTAATAATTACATACAACACACTTCTAGATGGTTCATCAATTTCGGGAATGAAATCTACAGTATTCGAAATTATTTTGTCTTTCAAAGTTGTAGATCTTTGATTCTTCTTTAATCTGGAACTTGAATCAGCTCAATCCGATATCGGAGTAAAAATGTATGCCCAAAATACGACAGATGCGTAAAACTGGAATTTCCAAAACTGCACTTCATTAAAACGCTCTTTCAAGTTTCCAATCTCCAAAATTAATATGTCAAGTCTAATTTTTACCCTTATTTGACCCACATTTCGTCCTAAATGATTTCATTATGTCCCAATATTATTTTATCTGCAAAATAAACTAAAACATATCAAAATGTTCATCAAACCCGAGAAACTAAACAAAATATTAAGTAAAATGGGCGGTAAATATTGATATATTTTCCACTCATCAACGACCAATGCAAAATTCATTCATCACATGAAAAATAATAAGCATTCATCATATGAATATTATATTGTGCCTACTCATCTAAACATGCATATCAATATTTATAACTCATATAAACATATTAAAAACAGTAAATTTAAATGAAAAAGAGAAGGATTAAGAACATTTTTCAACCTTGCTTTTGATGTCAATTGTAGGAAACGCTTTCCTTGCGCCGCGGAAACCGTTTAGGCACACGGATCGGACCTGAAAATTTTGTTCTGCCTAAACTATTTAGAGATTAAAGTCACACAACAACTTTTGTTATTTTTATTTTTATTTTTATTTTTCTTTTGTTCTTCTTTTATTTTCTCAAAAACTTGAGAGGATTTGGAGAAGAATAAGATGAAGGCTAGGGTTAGAATGAGAGATTAGGCAAAAAAGAAAAATCCAATTTTCTTTTATACTTTGGATTATTTGTTTCCAAAACAAACAAATCCCCTCCCCTCATCCATTAGCAAGTTTCGGCCAAGGCATAAAAAAATATAAATTTTCCATTAATTTTTGTGACAACCATATTAACTTTCCTTAAAGCAAATATATGTTACAAAGTTGAATAGTTAATACCCATTTAAATGGTGTAACTACCAAAATAATGCCAAGGGTTTCCAAAACCTAAAAATTAGAAATTCTAATTTTAGCCTTCATTTAAATGATATCATATATAATTTAAAAATAAATAATTATCATATAATCATTTATTATATAAACCATATATTAACTTTTAATATATAGTTCCAAGTGTGACAAATAATATTATTAATCATATTAATAATATTTATACATTTGTGAGTATATAATTGGACTATCCAAATATATTAAATCCGCTATAATAAATCGAGGGGACCAAATGGACCAACGGTTCCGAGTTCTAATAATCTCGAAATATTAATTAAGTTCTTAATTAAATATTTCGATTTATTAACTCCAGGTTATTCCACTAAAAACCCGAAGTTGCACTCTCGTTGCCACAGATGATATATTAAGCCGAGCCAAGTCGGTGTCCATCGATATAGTCACTACATATAAATTAACCTTTCACGAGTATCTCGTAATTAGAGTCGGATCATAATATCCGTTATACCCGTTTAATTATTTTTACCTTAAGTATCATCGATTCTCTAATGAAAGATTTATTCATAACCATTATGAATTTTAATCTTTCTATTCGTAATAGAAAAATTCGAGCGCTCTAATCGTTCAAGTATCGAATCAACTCTTGAGAAAGATATTCCTCTACTTCTCGTAAGAAAAAGTGAACATCATATCTGTGTAAAACGTTCCCAGCTACACAATAGACCATGCCCCCAAAGTACGTAGCTATTGGTCGAGACTGCTACACCAACCTCACATTTGTAAATCAAATGACATAGTCTGTCATGCAGGAGTTCGTTGTACACTCAGGATTAAGATCAATCCATATATAACAATTTAGTAGATCGAAATGACTTTCTTTATTTAACGGATATTATAAGAATGTCATTTACATCTGGGTCCAGTCCTATATGATCACATCATACAATGTGCCCTCATTCTTATGTCTCTACAAGGACGATCCCAGATCAAGATCGTCATACAAATATAGAATGAACTGCAGCTATAAATAAACCACAAACAAAGTTCCCGCTTTGTTTCCTCTCTATTGACTATTTAATATTACTAACTTCATACTTAAATCCCTTTGTGTATGACACTCATACACTAAGTCTGAAGGTACATAAATAATCTAGGGTATTCAAGATAATTTATAATATGCGAACATTAAACAAACACTTTGATAAATGAATAATGCATCATTTTATTTCAAAACACATAAAGTCATTTACATTACACGTAGCTTTAGGGCACACATCCCAACACTTGGATAGTTTTGTCCTAACAAAATAGGTAAAGAGGTTCTTGGGATTTCGTTTATGTGATGGTCCACATCAATTGGTGTCAGGAGCTCAGGGTTCCAAAATTAAGTCGTCTTTTGATCGTTGATAACCCTTTATTTGAGCTTGAGATGACGGACCAAATTTTCGATATTGATGTTAGAATTTCTACAATAGAGGGTAAATTTGAGAAATTAAGTGTGGAATTTGCGATGGTACGTGATTCTCAAGACAAAATACATGAGACTATGAAGGGTTTATCAAGGGGTATAACTAGCCTTCAAGCTAGTAGTGTCCAGAGGGAAAAACCCCACCACCAATGCCACCGCCACAAAATGTGCCGCCACCACCACCACGTGAGTATCAGAATGAGAACACCTATAGAGGTTTTGATGATATAAATGACGTGGAGGAAAGATATAGGCCTAGGGACAGAAGGTATGAGCGGATGTATGAGAGGAGAGATAAGCGATTTGATAGGGATTATAGGTGAGGTGATAGACATGGATATGATAATGGGCATAAACATGTTGATCGAAGATACCACGGTGCGAGGGATGAAATAGATGGAGATTTGGGGGAGTATTAAGATTAAAATTCCTTCATTTCAAGGAAGCAACGATCCAGAAGCATACCTTGAGTGGGAAAAGAAAATCGAGCTAATATTCAAATGTCATAATTATTCTGAAGGCAAGAAACTTAGATTGTCAGTTATTGAGTTCACCGATTATGTTTTGATTTAGTGGGATCAGTTAGTTACTGGCAGGAGAATAGACCATGAGAGTAGACTTGGCCGGCGGTCCGATTCGGTTCCGAATCAGAACCGAACGGTTTGGTTCCGGTTCCATTTGTTTTTTTTTAAATAAACAATTGAGATTGAAAATTTAATTTAATTTAAAATTATGAATTTGAATTTATCTAATAATCTTACATAATTACATTAAATTACAAATAAAATTCTTATCTAAAAAAAATTAAAAATAAATTTATTAAATTAAAGAGCTTGAACTTAAATTTTAAAAAACTTAAGTTGCCTATATATCCTCCAGGGATGAGATGAATTAAAGCTCACGTAGTTCCATTATATTTTTAAGATATTTCCACATTGTAATTTTATAATTCTTTAATTATCAATCATCATTATTAGTGTTTGTTGATCCTTCAACTCCAGTTCTGCTTGCACTTGCAGATGCATTGTCGAACAAATCTTCAAATTCATTAGGGGCATCTTCTTGTTGCCTTAGATAAGCTCGGGTCCAATCATCCACACATGTTGTTGCTTCTAGAGTGCTTGGATGTAATAAAGACCGTCTGACTTCCAATATATTTACTCTCATCCTGAAGGCTTGCTCAACCGCAACGGTGGAAACAGGTGGTGCCAATATCTCTTTAGCAATAATTGATAATACAGTATATACATTTTGATGTCGGTTCCACTATTCAAGGATCTGAAAAATTTTACTAACTAAACTTTCAGTTGAAAACTCAAAATTTGTAGATAAATCATTAGCTAATTCCGAGTTATTAGTCGTATTATCCCTATATTTTTTATTTCGTTGTAGTAACCAACGATCACCTGCGCTAAGTCTTGATTGCATTACGGTTTCGCTACTACTAGATTGTCCTACTGATTGTAAGTTATATCTTCTAACTTAATCATTAAATAACTCTGTTAAATCAATTTTTATTTTAGCTATTATTCTTGTAATATCAATTTCATCTAATATTCCTAAATATCCATAGTAAGCTTGTAAAGCACTATTCAAACCATCTAATTAAAATGTAGGATCAAAAATAGCAGCAATAAGATAAAGTAAATGAATGTCTCTAAAATAATACAACAATTTTCGTTTCATAACATTAATAGCTTCAAACAAAACAATAACATTAGGATCAGGACTATCAACATGCTCATCGAGAGTACCAACAATATTCAAACTTTCAAGAATAAATAAATGTGTCGTAGGATAATAAACTCCACTAAAAATATTTGTAGCATCATTAAAAAAATTTAAAATTTCTAAAATTTTATCACAAATTTCTCATTGACTAGGAAAAAGTGTGATATGTTGAACATGTTGAGAAAAAAACTACATAATGCATCTTTGTATTGCAAAGCTTGACATAAAAGAAAATAAGTTGAATTCCAACGTGTTGGAACATCTCGTGAAAATTTTATCGGTTTAATACCATTTAATTTACAAAACTTGGCCAATTCTCTCCTAACTTGAGAATATGACCAAATACAATTAAGTGCTTACTTAATAGGATCAATGAAATGTTATAATTTTTCCAAACCATATTGAACACATAAATTAAGGACATGACATTTGCAACGAACATAAAAAAAAAATCGACCCCCTAAATTTGGTTCGCATATTTCTATTAAATCAGTGATTGATGCAGTATTTGTAGATGCATTATCAAATTCAATTGTTAAAATTTTACCTAATAAACTATATTCATCAAAAATTACTTTCATCATTCTATAAATATTTTATGCAGTATGTTGTTCATCAAAAACTCTAAATGCAATAAGTCATTTTTGCATGTTTCATGATACATCAATCCAATGACAAGTCACACCCATGTATGATTGTGTTCGCCAATGATCACTCTAAATATCAGAACAAATAGATAGACGACCTTTAATATCTCTAAATATTTCATTTAAAATAATTTTACCATCTTTGTATAATTTAAAATTTTGACATTTTGTTGTATTTCGAGTCATTCTACAAGCAACATGATTTAAAGCATCTTGAACGTAATTAGTAAAAGTAATTTTTTCACCAAAACTTAAAAAAAGATGTGTCATATAAGTTAATTTAGCAAATTCTTCTCTATTTTTAGCATCAGAATATTTAAATAAATCTAAAGAACGCGTACCTCTACTAGATGATGCGTATCTGGCCATTTGAGTTTGCGTCGTATCAAGTCCAAGCTCAACGACATGATGTCTTTCCAGGTGCTTGATCATATTGTTGTATCCACGAGTAAATTTGTAAGAAACCCAACAATGGTTGCATATTGCTCTTGAACCTTCATCAGTATCGATTAAATGAAAATGAATTTTGAAAACATCCGAGGAATGAGACTTAACTTCTCTTTTCCGTGAACCGATACTAGGGCCGCTCTCTTGGGTAGACACATTAGACATTGTGTTCTCAGATGAGCTTGTCATTTGTTATTTAAGAAATTTTAAAGAATTAGAGAATTGAGAATGAGAGAATTGTAATTATAGATGAGAGAATTGAGAATGAGAGAATTATAAGAATTGAGAGAGTTGAGAATTGAGAATTGAGAAATTGGTGTGTTGAAATAATGAAAAATGACTCATATTTATACATTTTAAGAATATTTTTATGATACCTAAAATGCCCCTAAATTTAGCCTTTTTATTAATGTTATTAGGGGGTCCCAACGATTAGTAGTCATTGGGGGTTGGAACCGTTGGAACTACTGGAACCGTTCAGTTCAAGCGGATGGTTCCTGTTCGGAACCGAAACTTTGGCCGAGTTTACATGAGAGGTTTATTGAGAGTTGTTCGGAATTGAAGGCTCTCATGCGAAAACGATTTATACCTAGCCACTACTATAGGGAGTTATAACAAAAATTACAAAATCTCTATCAAGGGTCTATGAGTGTAGATGATTATTACACATCGATGGAGGTTTCTATGATTAGAGAAAATATAGTAGAGGATATGGAGGCCACTATGGCGAGATTTTTGGGTGGTTTGAATAGGGAGGGAACTAACCAATATAGTGGAGTTACACCATTATGTGGAGTTGGAGGAGATGTTACATATGGCCATCAAGGTTGAGGGACAATTGAGAATGAAGTCAACCTCTAGATATCACAGTCATCGTCTGCATGGGAGGGTAAATGGAATAATGAAGTAAAAGAGGTTGCAGAAATGGCTAAACCAAAGTTGAAATCTGAAGTTATGATGCCTAGGAATAGAGATGCACAATGTTTCAAGTATAATGGAAAAGGGAACATTGCATCACAATGCCCTAACAAACGCAATTTGATTATTGGTCAAGATGGCGAGTTGGGTTCCACAGACAGAGAATTAGAAGATGAGATGCCACCCTTGGAGGATGCGAGTGATATAGGTGATGTATATCCACCTAGGGTTGTGACTTTGGCATCAAGGAAGGTGTTGACCATCCAAGAGGTTAAAGAAGAGGGTAAGGATCAACGATTTAATATTTTTCACACTTGATGTATTGTGGATGTCAAGGGTTTCTTTGTTATTATTGATGGAGGAAGTTGCACTAACCTCGCGAGTACGTATATGATTGAGAAGTTATGGTTTCCTATAATTAAACATCAAGAACCTTACACCTTGCAGTGGATGAATGAGTGAGGGATGATCAAGGTGAAGAGCCAAGTGTTGGTGAGATTTAGTATTGGGGGTTATAAAGATGAAGTGGTATGTAATGTGGTGCCAATGCAAGTTTGTCATATGTTATTAGGTAGGCCTTGGTAGTATGATAAGCAGGCTTTGTATGATGATTTTCTAAATAGGTATTCCTTTAAACACAAAGAAAAACCTTTCACTTTAATTCCCTTGAGTATGGTTGAGGTGTACGAGGAGCATGGGGGAATAAGGGAAATAATGGAAAAGGCTAAGTCTGAGGGGACTAAAAGTGAAGAGAATTCCATGAATGGTGACGAGAAAAAGGAAGTTACAGAGGCCGTGTGTGTTGGGAAGGAAATGAGTGCAGATGTGAGTGTTCGTGGGAAAGAAAAAGTTGGTGGAAATAAGGATAAAAAAGAGGTCAAAAGGGGAAGTCTTTATTCTAATGCCTTTTGTTTGATTTATGTACCTATTTTCCAGGGAAAGAAGTCTCCCGCTATCGTTTCTAAAGACCTTAAAGCTTCGAGGATGAATCTTTCTAAAGAACGGGCGAATGACATGATCCAAGGATCCAATCCACCTTCAGTTCATAAGAGGAGACCCTTGAAGAAATTCAAGCCCAACGGTATCAAGTCAATTGCGAGTAAAAGTGGATCCAAAAGTATCAAGCCTAGCATTAACATGAAGGGATCCAAGAATTACAAGAAGAGGCCTCCAAGGCCAAGAGAGTTTGTTGTTGGCCGAATGTGGCATTAGTTATTTTGCTATTTATTTTTTTAGTTAGGTTACTTGTCTAGTGGAGAACAAGTAAAGGGTTAGCTATTTTTGAGGTAATGTTATGAATAAGTATTAGGGTTGGACTAGGATTTAGGGTTTATTTCTTTATTTTTTTAATGCTTGCATGAATTACATTCTAATTATAAGAATTGTGACATGAATAGGCATTTGGGATTACATTGTGGTCAAAGTTTGTGGGCGCAAGTTAGAGATGATTTTACTTGGGTTAGGATTATGCTTATTTTAGATTTTTAATTATATTAAAATTAGGTTTTCATGTACAATTTAAAACATTCTTTTGAGCAATAAAATACAGATTACATTGGCCCTAAAATTGAAACTGTAGTGAGTTAAGAAATAGAGATTCTTTCTTTGTTCCATTGAGAACAACTCTTATCAAAGGATTGGCGACCATTGTGGCGAGTATAAAAGTTGTTCAAAATTCGTTCAAATCATCATCAAGAGTTCTTAGGGCAAGATCTCTAAGGGTTTGCGAGATCTTGGAGAGTTTTGTCCCCAAAAAAATCGTTAAAGAGGTTCTCGGGGTTCCGTTTCCGTGGTGGTCCACATCAATTGATATCAGAAGCTCAGGGTTCCAAAGTTAAGTCGTCTTTTGATCGTTGATAACCATTTATTTGAGCTTGAGATGGCAGACCAAATTTCCGATATTGATGCTAGAATTTCTACAATATAGGGTAAATTTGAGAAATTAAGTGTGGAATTTGTGATGGTGCGTGATTCTCAAGATAAAATACATGAGACTATGGAGGGTTTATCAAGGGGTATAGCTAACCTTCAAGCTAGTAGTGTCCAGAGGGAAAAACCCTCCACCACCAATGCAACCACCATAAAATGTGCCGCCACCACCACCACGTAAGTATAAGAATGAGAATACTTATAAAGGTTTTAATGATATAGATGACATGGATGAAAGATATAGGCCTAGAGACAGAAGGTATGAGAGGAGAGATAATCGATATTTATAATGATTATAGGTGAGGTGATAGAAATGGATATGATGATGGGCATTAGCATGTTGATCGAAGATACCACGGGGTGAGGGATGCAATAAATGGAGATTTGGGGAGTATTAAGATGAAAATTCCTTCATTTCAAAGAAGAAACGATCCAAAAGCATACCTTGAGTGGGAAAAGAAAATTGAGCTAATATTCAACTGTCATAATTCTTCTGAAGGCAAGAAGCTTAGATTGTCAGTTATTGAGTTCACCGATTACGCTTTGATTTGGTGGGATTAGTTAGTTACTGGTAGGAGAAGATACCATGAGAGGTCTATTGAGAGTTTGTCAGAATTGAAGGCTCTTATGCGAAAGTGATTTATACCTAACCACTACTATAGAGAGTTATACCAAAAATTGCAAAATCTCTATCAAGGGTTTATGAGTGTAGATGATTATTACACATCGATGGAGGTTGCTATGATTATAGAAAATGTAGTGGAGGATAGGGAGGCCACTATGGCGAGATGTTTGGGTGGTTTGAATAGGGAAATAGCCAATAAAGTGGAGTTACACCATTATGTGGAGTTGGATGAGATGTTACATATGGCCATCAAGGTTGAAGGACAATTGAGAAAGAAGTCAACCTGTAGATATTCATCACAGTCATCGTCTTCATGGGAGGGTAAATGGAATAAGAAAGTAAAATTGGTTGCAGAATTGGCTAAACCAATGTTGAAATCTGAAGTTATAGTGCCTAAGACTAGAGATGTACAATGTTTCAAGTGTAATGGAAAAAAGGCCTATTGCATCATAGTGCCTTAACAAACACAATTTGATTATTGGTGAAGATGGCAAGTTGGGTTCCACAGACGGGGAACCAGAAGATAAGATGCCACCCTTGGAGGATGTGAGTGATAGAGGTGATGTATATCCACATAGGGTTGTGACTTTGGTGTCAAATAAGATGTTGACCATCCAAGAGATTAAAGAAGAGGATAAAGATTAGCGATTTAATATTTTTCACACTCGATGTATTGTGGATGGCAATGGTTACTTTGTTATTATTGATGGAGGAAGTTGCACTAACCTTGAGACTACGTATATGGTTGAGAAGTTAGGGTTGGCTATAATTAAACATCCAGAGAGCCAAGTGTTGGTGAGCTTTAGTATTGGGGGTTATAAAGATGAAGTGGTATATGATGTGGTGCCAATGCAAGCTTGTCATATGTTATTGGGTAGGCCTTGGTAGTATGATAAACATGCTTTGTATAATAGTTTTCAAAATAGGTATTCCTTTAAACACAAAGAAAAACCTTTCACTTTGATTCCCTTGAGTATGGTTGAGGTGCACGAGGAGCAGAGGGGAATAAGGGAAATAATGGAAAAGGCTAAGTCTGAGGGGACTAAAAGTGAAGAGGAGGCCACGCTTGGTGACGAGAAAAAGGAAGTTACAGAGGTCATGTGTGTTGGGAAAGAAATGAGTGCATATGTAAGTGTTTGTGGGAAAGAAAAAGTTGGTGGAAAGAAGAACAAAAAAGAGGTCAAGAATGGACTTTTGTTTGATTTCTGTACTTATTTTCCAGGGAAAGAAATCTCCCATTGTCGCTTCTAAAGACCTTAAAGCTTCGAGGATGAATCTTTCTAAAGAATGGGCGAATGACACGATCGAATGATCCAATCCACCTTCAGTTCATAAGAGGAAGCCCTTGAAGAAATTCAAGCCCAACGATATCAAGTCAATTACGAAGTGGATCCAAAAGTATCAAGCCTAACATTAACATGAGGAGATCCAAGAATTACAAGAAAAGGCCTCCAAGGCCAAGAGAGATTGTTATTGGCCGAATGTGGCATTAGTTATTTTGCTATTTATTTTTTTAGTTAGGTTACTTGTCTAGGGGAGAACATGTAAAAGGGTTAGTTATTTATGAGGTAATGCCATGAATAGGCATTAGGGTTGGACTAGGATTTATGGTTTTATTTCTTTATTTTTTAATACTTGCATGAAGTACATTCTAATTGCAAGAATTGTGACGTGAATGGGCATTTGGGATTACATTGTGGTCAAAGTTTAAGGGCAAGTTAGTGAGGATTTTATTTGGGTTAAGATTATGTTTATTTTAGATTGTTAATTATATTAAAATTAACAATTTAAAACATTCTTTTGAGCAATTAAATGCAGATTACATTGGCCTTAAAATTGAAACTGTAGTGAGTTATGAAAGAGGGATTCTTTATTTTTTCCATTGAGAGCAACTCTTATCAAATGATTGGCGAGTATAAAAGCTGTTCAAAGTTCTTTCAAAGCAACATCAAGAGTTTTTAGGACAAGATCCCTAAGGGTTTGAGAGATCTTGGAGAGTTTTGTCCCAACAAAATCGTTAAATAGGTTATTGGGGTTCCGTTTCCATGATGGTCCACATCGGTATCTTTCATTGATGATTACTCCATGAGATATTATATGTATCCTATAAAGAATAAGTCAGAAGTGTTTGCAGTCTTCAAAGTGTTTAAAACATTTTAGAACTTGAATTTGGAAAGAATATCAAGTGTTTGAGGACTGATAATGAATGAGAATATACTGGTGATGAGTTTAATGCATTATGTCAACGAGAATGCATCAAGCGATAATCTAGCACAACTTACATGCCTCAACATAATGGAGTGGCAGAATGGATGAACATAACTTTATTGGATATAACAAGAACTATGTTAAATACTATTGGTTTGACCAAGTCATTTTAGGCAGAAGCAGTCAAAACATTCTGTTATGTGATACATTAGTCACCATCAACGACAATCAAATTGAATACACCTATTGAGATGTGGACTGAGAAGCCAGTTGATTATTCTTGCCTTCATACATTTGGAAATCATGTGTATATAATGTACAATGCCCAAGAAATAATGAAGCTAGGTCCAAAATCAAGAAAATGTTTTTTCTTAGGATATGCTGATGGGGTTAAGGGGTATCGTTTATTGGATCCCACTGATCATAAGATTGTCATCAGAAGAGATGTAATATTTACAGAAGATAAATTGCAAAGTATAAAAGGAAATGATGGTTGATAAGTGTGGTTTATACCCACTTATTATGGCATTCTCAGCTTATTATTTTGTTATAATTCGAGATATTAAATATCTTTTATAGTTTATTTTATGTTTTATTTGTAGGAGCATTAAAATATGGATCGGGGAATAATTGCACGTGTTTTGGGAACTTCAGGGTGTTGGTTTCTATTACCAAGCCCCAAGATCAACAAGAGCAAACAAAATATATAAATACATGAATGAATTAATTGAAGTATGGCGGAATCATACTCACAAAAATCGGAATGCGGATGCGTTGATGAAATGAAAACTTCTCCTTTGTGCAGTGATGAATTCGGCCAAGGTGGAAAGTGCAGCTCCAAGCTTTGTTTGATCCTCCCAAGCTCAAGGATTAGTTTCCCATAACACCTTTGTATGATCCCTTGAAGGTGCTAGCCTTTGTTGTGATTTTGAATGCACAACTTCTTCAAATCTTGCCACAAAAATTGAAGAAATGGAGAGCCCAAAACTGCATGTAGTTTCGGCAATGTGAGAGAGAGAGGAGTTCAATGATTTTTTGTTACAAAAATCAATTTATATTTATGCCATAATATTTATTAAATTAATAATAAACTTATGACACAAATCATGCAATGGCTTAGAGTGTCAAACACTCAATTTCCATGCAAAACCATTGAGTGCATTGTACACTATCTCCATGCAATGCATTAGAGTTAAATAATGCATAATATGGCATGTGTCATGTGGGCCCCACACGTTTCCAAATGAAAGTGGGCCCACGTACACTCACGCGTTCGGGTTCGATATTTCCGAAATACCGAACTTACGTCGCGACGTTAATTAAATCGAATTTAAATAAATAATTGCACCTAGCGAAATTATTATTTACGTCGCTAACGAATTAATTCTAAATTAACTCGTTTGCCCGAATTAAAATCTAATTTTAATTTCGCGTCGAAATCGAATTTCGATTATTATATCGAATATAATAATTTTACGATTAATTCCAAATTAATCGTTCTCTCTCTATGTATAGTACTTTATCCAAGATAAAGTCTCTCCGTAATTAATCCAAGATTAATCGAGTTTGAATCATACGTCATTGGTGAATCTTCGGGAAGCGACCCAAGAGATCTCCGGATATGTTGGCAGTAAATACGGTCGTCGGATTATCCGAACACGTACGTACCTCGTACTACGTTTTTACCGATTCACAAGACAAGGTTGGCTTCTAGCAAAGCGCCATGCCTACCCAATTCTCCAGAAATATTCTTATAGGAATATAAGATCTATATCAAGCGTAGTATACCGTAGTATTGCGTATATATCGAACCAGTCATGATCAGATGTAGGCCGGGGCTGGAAATGTGTATGCCCCGTACGACATATATCGGACATCAAGCAACTAGTCTCTTTAATCGGACATCCTGACCTGGTCATATTGTCCCGACGGTTGCAACCTTTTATAGAGTACTAGTTCTGTGTCCTGCGTGATCATCACCTCCATATGTCTGAAGTGATACTTCCATCTCGACATCACATCCAGTACACTACGATTCTCGATAAACCCAGAAGAGGTGTATACAGAACCGGTAAGGTCCCCAACCACCAAAACCAAAGTTTACCGATTGTCGCAAGTACTAGCGATGTAAGTCTCAGGTTAAGACCATATACACCTACCCTGATGCGGCCTCCCATAGACACGCAGACATACTACCAATGGGATTCCGCGGGGTCTATCCAGAGCGAAGCTGTTTTCCGTACCATCGGTAAAACACAACCTCCTATCGCACTTGCATAAGTATCCAATACTTAAATATATGAGAACTATGCCGTTGTGCCCTCACAACGTGCACAAGCGCAATAATAGTCTATTCCGCATTATCGATGTCCGATCTCGATAATACTCCGACTAGGGATAGTTAATGATTAAACCTTTATGGATTGATACTGTCTCATATCATCTCAATCCGGTATTAATCATATGGACTTTCGCCATTTATATATCAAAGTAAATAATATTACAAAACGGCAAAAGGCAATTTCTTTATCACATAGTTAATTTTGTACAATAATACAATATCATTTACAAACAGTGACGCTATGGGACATAATGTCTAACACAGGGAACACAGGACGAGCAACGGGATCATCAGGCGCCATGGCACCTAAATCCCATACAATTCACAGAGAATTAGGCGCCATAGCGCCTAACTCTTGCAATTGAAGGCGCCATGGCGCCCACTTGATACACACATATGGCGCCATGGCGCCAATTGGAATGAAACAAAAGGCAGGCGCCACGGCGCCCTGACAAGCCTCCTAGTCCATACAGTTTACAGAGAGATAGGCACCCCGGCGCCCATTTACAAGCTGCAGCCAAATCACGCGCATTCCAGGATTTAGTTTTAGGGTTTTTAATAATCCTAATGCTACCCAAAGACTCCTAGCCTCCACTATAAATATAACAGTTCATCCAACACTCAAAAGGGAGGCTAATACAGAGCACAAAACACAGAAACACATATTTTTAGAGATCCAAGGAGAGGATTGAAGAGCGACAAGAGGAGATTAAGGCTGTAATATCCGGAGAGGAAGAGATTCAATTCGGGTTTTATCTTCTTATTTCTTTCTTAAAACTCTAATGATTTCCATTAAATTTGTGGCTTGATTATTTATTGTTTTATCTTTTGTCATGAATTTACTCCTAAATTTTGGAGAACGATTGTAATTAACGCTTGAACCTTGTATTTTGTTTATCAGTTTTGTAATGAAGTTTTATTAATTATTTATATTCTTTTGAGTTTAATGCTTCTTGATTGCTGGCCACAATTTGAGATGATGAATATTTAGAATCTATCACTCGAGAGAGGGGATTTTGAATAGATCTAGAGAATATAACCTAGGATTTTATAGAGTGCGAGAGAATCTGTAGTCCTTTGAAGTCGTTAACATAGAATCACAAAGCGTAATGAGTTGTCAACTATTGGATTTTTATAGAGATATCGAAGTCTGTAGTTGATGATATTTTCACTGATGCTCGAGAGAGGGAGTGGATATTTACGGAATCTTGACTTATAAATAATATAACTGAACAAGGATTAATTGGTATGACAAATACATAGGCAACAGCTAGGTGAAATCAGGATCCAGAATCTTTATCGTATTTGTTCCTCCTATTTTATTATTTTTATATTTATTTATTTATTCACATCTTGATTAATTATCGTCTAAATAAAGTTAGGATTATCAATTGTAGTACTTAATGCGAGTTAACGCAATCCATGTGGGTTCGACACTCTTTCACTGATTTATACTAAAACTTGACACCGTACACTTGCGGTAGTTGTGATATTTTTATCTCTAAGTGAGAACTGGCCTTTCTTTTCCTCTTTTTACGGCCCTTTGGGAGTGGTTTCGAGTTTAGCTGCAGAGAATTTTCCTTTATACATGGTTGCATTATGCTCATAGGCTGTTGAAATACTGATTCACCCTGTCTGGTTTCAACTCTCTTTTCTACTGTATCTATCATGTGACAGTCTGCATCACCTTGAGAACTCGGCATGGCTCTGAAAACACTGAAGGTGATTTCTTCATATTGACCTCTCATTATCAATTCACCTTTGTTCTCTTCTTCTGTTACTGTTTCCTCCTGAAATACCATTTCATTTTCTTTACTGCTTAAGTCCTGAGAGGTATCTTTAAACTCTTTTCCGCTCCTACAGGTTCTAATTTGACATTGCTCATTGGGGTTGACTTCAGTATCACTCGGAAAATCCCATGTCTGTTGATTGGCCATGGAAGAAACAAGCAACCCAATTTGTGCTTCTAAAGATTTCATATTTGCCTCTAAATTGCCCATTCGTGTTTCGATGTTATCCAGCATTGACTCATTCTTCTCAAACCTCTCTGAAGCTGTAGCTACAAACGCGATCATGAGGTCTTCTAAGGAAGGTTTCTGCTCAGCTTTTGGATAATTGAAGCCATGAGGAGGTTGCAAAATGTTCTCCATATCAGCATATGAAAAATTCGGATGATAATAAATAGGCATAGGACTGCCTCTATAGTTGTTGAAGTTCCGATTGTTCACATACTGTACTTGTTCAAATCCTGCTCCTCTGTTGGGTAAGAACATTCTATTAGCAGAAACAGCTTCAATAGACGGTTGACTCATTTGATTTGTCAATAATTCTAGATGAGTCGTGAGGGACGATATTTGAGCTATCAGTGCACTAACAGGATCTGCCATTGCTTCTTTTTCAACTCTCCTCGTACGAAAAAAAATATAAAACAAAACAAAATAAAATACAATAATAATAAAAAAAGAAATAAAAACAAAAAGAAAAATAAAAATAAAAAAAAAATAAAACTTAAGATAAAAATAAAAATAAAAATAAAAATCTAAATTAAAGCTAGATTACTTGGTAGTAGTATCAATGTGAATTAAACAAACAATCCCCGGCAACGGCGCCAAAAACTTGTTGTGATATTTTTATATCGTACCGCAAGTGTACGGTGTCAAGTTTTAGTATAAATCAGTGAAAGAGTGTCGAACCCACAGGGATTGCGTTAACTCGCATTAAGTACTACAATTGATAATCCTAAATTTATTTAGACGATAATTAATCAAGATGTGAATAAATAAATAAATATAAAAATAATAAAATAGGAGGAACTAATACGATAAAGATTATGGATCCTGATTTCACCTAGCTGTTGCCTATGTATTTGTCATACCAATTAATCCTTGTTCAGTTATATTATTTATAAGTCAAGATTCCGTAAATATCCACTCCCTCTCTCGAGCATCAGTGAAAATATCATCAACTACAGACTTCGATATCTCTATAAAAATCCAATAGTTGACAACTCATTACGCTTTGTGATTCTATGTTAACGACTTCAAAGGACTACAGATTCTCTCGCACTCTATAAAATCCTAGGTTATATTCTCTAGATCTATTCAAAATCCCCTCTCTCGAGTGATAGATTCTAAATATTCATCATCTCAAATTGTGGCCAGCAATCAAGAAGCATTAAACTCAAAAGAATATAAATAATTAATAAAACTTCATTACAAAACTGATAAACAAAATACAAGGTTCGAGCGTTAATTACAATCGTTCTCCAAAATTTAGGAGTAAATTCATGACAAAAGATAAAACAATAAATAATCAAGCCACAAATTTAATGGAAATCATTAGAGTTTTAAGAAAGAAATAAGAAGATAAAACCCGAATTGAATCTCTTCCTCTCCGGATATTACAGCCTTAATCTCCTCTTGTCGCTCTTCAATCCTCTCCTTGGATCTCTAAAAATATGGTTCTGTGTTTTGTGCTCTGTATTAGCCTCCCTTTTGAGTGTTGGATGAACTTTTATTTATAGTGGAGGCTAGGAGTCTTTGGGTAGCATTAGGATTATTAAAAACCCTAAAACTAAATCCTGGAATGCGCGTGATTGGCTGCAGCTTGTAAATGGGCGCCGGGGCGCCTATCTCTCTGTAAACTGTATGGACTAGGAGGCTTGTCAGGGCGCCGTGGCGCCTGCCTTTTGTTTCATTCCAATTGGCGCCATGGCGCCATATGTGTGTATCAAGTGGGCGCCATGGCGCCTTCAATTGCAAGAGTTATGCGCCGTGGCGCCTAATTCTCTGTGAATTGTATGGGATTTAGGCGCCATGGCGCCTGATGATCCCGTTGCTTGTCCTGTGTTCCCTGAAGTTCCCAAAACACGTGCAATTATTCCCCGATCCATATTTTAATGCTCCTACAAATAAAACATAAAATAAACTATAAAAGATATTTAATATCTCGAATTATAACAAAATAATAAGCTGAGAATGTCATAATAAGTGGGTATAAACCACACTTATCAATGGCACTATGAAAAAAAAAACCAGAGACTACAGTAGTATAAGTGGAAAATAATTCGGAACAAGAAAATTCGGAATATTTTGAAGAAGCATGAGAGCATAAGATACAAGAACCAATTGAGCCTCGGACTCTAAAATCTCCTCGGTCAACTCGTGAAAGACGATCACCGGTATGACATTCAGATTATGTCACAAAGGCTCATATTACAAACTGCATTCTAACAGATGGTGGAGTTCAAAAAGCTTCCAATAGCTAAGATGTTTCTCGGTAGATGGCAGCAATGTTTGAGGAAATTGAAGCCTTACATAAAAACAAGACATGAGAGCTGATTCCTTCATCTCGTGGAAGAAAATCCATCGAAAATAAGTGGGTCTACGAGATCAAACAATATGATAATGACCAAGTGGAGCGGTATCGTGTAAGACTGGTGGTAACATTTTATGCTCAGAAAGAAGACATTGATTTCAATGAGATATTTTCCCTTGTTATGCGACTCACTACAATCAGAGTAGTATTAATTATGTGTGCAATATTTGACTTATATATAGAGCAATTAGATGTGAAAATATTTTTTCTTCATGGAGAACTTGAAGAGGATATTTATATGCTCCAAACAGAAGGATTTATAGAAGAATGAAAAGAGAACTTGGTTTACAGGTTGAACAAATCTCTATATGGTCTTAAACATACACCTATGTGTTGGAACAAGAGATTTGATTCCTATATCATAAGCCTTGGGTACAAAAGACTTAGTTCAGACCATTATACGTACTACAAAAGATGATAATGATTTCATTATTTTACTGTTGTGCGTAGATGACTTGGTAGCAGGCTCCAATAAATATTGAGTCTAATAATTGAAGGCACAGTTGGCTAGGGAGTTTGATATGAAGGATTTGGGACCTGTAAACAAGATTCTAGGGATGCAAATTTATCGAGACAAAAAAAGAGGAAGATTTGCCTTTCTTAGAAGAACTACATCAGGAAAATCTTACGGCGCTTCAATATGCATGATTGTAAGCTAATATCTACCATTCTTCCTATTTATTTCAAGTTATCATCTAAGATGTGTCCTAGTATTGAAGTAGAGAGGAAGAAAATGTCTTGATTACTGTATGCATTAGCAGTGAGAAGTTTGATGTTTGCTATGATATGTACAAGACCAGACATTGCACAAGTAATGTGAGCAGTTAGTCGGTATATGATGAATCTATTGGGGTCATATCAGGGCGGCGCAAAGGAAGGAGCGCGGTTCGGGCGAAATCGTAGTTTAAAATTTTTAAAATTACGAATAAATTATTTAATATCCAATATTAATAATTCATTCATATTTTACCTAACATATTTATTCGATATCATATAACGACATAAATACTTTAGAAACATCGCGAAACTTTTGCGAAAACATTTTTCCGCAAAATAGCATAAAACGCGTTTCCGGCCGAACCGACCAACCAATGCACATGGGGACTGCCCAGGTCAGCCCCAAAATATTTGAACAGTGCCCAGTTCACTGTTTGGGCAGCCGTTACCCGGTAACGACGTTTTTCACCGTTTTCGCTTATTTTCACTCCGAAATAATTTCCGATAAATATTTTCATGGGAAATTAAAATAAACCAATTTATTCTAATTACTCAATAAATAAAAACTGAATTTTTATTTGAAAAATCATATTTATCATTAATTGCCGTGAGACCCCTAAACTTTGCATTTTAATCATTTTGGTCCTTAAATGATTAAATACATATTTAATTGATTAAAAATCAATCCTAAAATAATTTATACATGTATAATACATGAAAATTTAATTTTCAACACAAATCCAAAATTTTCCAGAATTGCCGAACAGCCCCTATATTTTTCAGGATTTGCAATTTGGTCATTTTTGGTTCAAAACACATCAAGATCAAATCCAATCAATCCCAAATTTAATATAAATCATATGTACATCAAATTACATCACATATATGAAGATCCCTAAAATTGGATTAGGTTTAGAACCCTAATTTCATAAATTACTCAAATTGCACAATTTACATTAAATTGATTTTATTCAACACTTTAATCAATCCAATACCACACTAATCAAGTCTCACCATCATGAAACAACTCAAGAATAATTCTAGATTAATTATGAATGGATAAGCAACTCTAGAATGAAAACTTTGATTACTAATAAATCTTATAAGCTTAATTAGACCTAATAAGCTTATAATTAAACATACATGCTTAAACACATCCAACAAGCTTCAAACACAATTAATTACAAACATTAAGAGTAGAGACATCAACTTAGCAATAAAAATTGAAGTTAAGATTAATAGAAATATTTTCTAAGTAGAAGAAAGTGTGAAAAAACTTACAAAATTCTAAATTTAGCTTTGTTTTTCTTTCATTCTTCAACCTTTTTCTCTCAACTCACTTTGTAAAATATTTTGAAACTTGTCTAAGTCTTGAAAATGAAAAAAACAAAACACTTTTGTATTATTTTTCCCTATGGCCGAATTCAACAACAAAAACAAAATAAAAATTAATTTATTTTTGTTCAATTTTCATTAGTCCACATTTTACTTAAATAAAGTTAACATTTAACTTCTATAAAGAAAATACACAAATGGACCAATTGAATTAATCCATGAAAAAAGTGAAAATCATTACTAAAGATATTTATTTTATTAATTAATTTAATTATTTAACAATTAAATAATTAAATAATAAATATAAATATCTTAAATATATGTATTATATTTACATTAAATATCTCAAATACATATATTAATGATATATGTTAAATATCACATTTTGATATTTAATTAATGTGTATTTAATATAATCAAGTATTAAATATAAATACACATTAATTCGGAAATGATTGTTAGGTCCCGATTGCATGTATTTTTTGTTTAACTGTTAACCGAGTTATAAATAATCAGTATTATTCATAACAGTTGCCCTAGTACTCTACGAGTATATTTCATTAGTGAGACTCCCTAGATTTAGACATATCTGTCACGAAATCAAATTTCGTGTCCATAATTCACCCATTCGTAAATTATGACGACCACAAATAAACTCACTGAATCTTACAGGTCGAGGTCACTGCATACGTATAATCCCTCCGTTACAGGTATCCAGATTATCCCAGAGATATAGATATAAAAGTCAAATCTCTATAGGTATAATCGTGTCGACGTATCTATTAGCAATCTTCTAAATAATACTCGGAACTTTCTTCCAAAGTATACCACGACCATGGATTTAACAGATTGCTAATCATATAATGAATATCTATGCCCTGTACACATGACTGACGGATCCTATCTTAACACACACATGATATCATGAGCATGAGTCCACACCCAACGAACAAGCAGAGGTATGATCTAAATAGATCGGTGACGTGACTGCCATTGAAGTGTGGATGATAACTCATATATCCACAGTGGTATCTCCAGTCAAAGAATCGCTATGCTACTCAACCCAAGAAGATTCCCATTGACGTTGGTGTACTATATATTAGGTAATTTTCGGTGAGTCGTTCAGTGTTTATCAAATAAACACCTACATATCTATATGAGTCTCCCGAGACTTATGGTTCATTGGGATAAACCATCGGACCAAGTCTGATAAACGACATGTATTGGTCTCAACGAATTTTACTAACCGACCCATGTCAGTAAATCTTGACTATGAACTTAATTTGATAATATATTTCTAGTAGTGACGCTTCCCAATGTCAATTACAAGGTATGTTGTAATTACGCACTACATTATATATTATTAGGTCTTTGTCTAATATAAATATATCACTAAACACAATTTAGTTTCAATCTAATGAATTAGATCGAATATATATAATAAAAGACAAGATGTGCTACCATAATTAAGTAATATTATGGAAAAATGTATTGCTCGTATTCATGAATCAGACATAAATACAATCCGGATTGGCTCTCCGAGCACCAACCCTAACAGAATCATTGTAGAAAGCATTGTGTTATGGAGGATCAAATTTTACTGTCAGAGGCTATGTAGATTCAAATTTTACTGGAGATTTTCATAAAAGAAAATTCACTACAGACTATGTGCTTACACTTGCAAGAGGAGCTCTAAGCGTTCGAAATTGCAAATTGTCATGGCACTATCTATGATAGAAGCATATTATATGACAGCTACACAAGCTTACAAGGAAGCTATCTGGATATAAATGTTGTTGGAGGAGCTCGGGTACAAACAAGATAAGATTTTATTATTATGTGACAGTCAAAATTCCTTTCATATTGTAAGGATCCAGCCTTTCATTCAAGGACAAAGCACATAGGATTTCAATATCACTTTGTTCGTGAAGTAGTGGAAGATGGAACTGTGGATATGAAGAAAATTCACACACGATACAACATAGCAGATGTTTTGACAAAGCCAATTAATACTGGTAAATTTTTATGGTGTAGATCCTTACATTGCCTAGCAGAAACGTAAGCAACATGACAATGACAAAGAAGAAAAGATGGTGTGAAAATTTGATTGATTCTCAATCAAATCTCCAAGTGAGAGATTTGCTAGTCAAATTAGGTGGTTATTTGGTGCAATCATATTTGACAAATAAATATTTACATTAAATACAATTGGTTGAAATAGTATAAATTTTCTTATAAATAGTTTCATCGGTGAAAGCTTAAGACATCTGAGCTTAAGACATCCCAAAATTTGAAAGTCTTATTCATTAGGGTGAAAGAAAAGCTTGAGTGAGTGTATTTTGTTAGAGAGTTTCTAGAGTGATTTGAGAGAATTGAGTGAATTGAGGTTTTAGGGTTGTGAGATATATACTCCAATATTTATATTCTCCATTTCATTAGTAAAATATTATACTTCTATCTTCGCTCGTGGACGTAGGCTAAAAGCTGAACCACGTATATTATTGTGTCTTATCTCATTTTATTCTCAATAATTTTTCTCAATTTCATTTTAGCTACGACCCAATTTCACCCCATAATTCCTAACAAAATTGCATGGAGAATGAAAAGAAAGCTTAGGCTTTACAACAATTCAGGAGTCAGAACTATGTTACAATGGTGTGGATAATTTTTATTTTCAAATATATTTTTACTCTTAAAATATTGTTTCTGGTAGATGAGGATTATACATACTACATGAAGATTTTGTAACCACATTTTTTTACTTTAAACTAGATTTTCTCACTTATTTGCTATCAAATAGAAAAGGAAAAAAAAATCCCTCTTTTGTAAATTCAAACTCAGCAATCATAGCAATTTCTTTTATTGCAATTGATTTAACACCCTCCCACAAATTCTACTACAATTTTAATACCAAGTACCAACAACTAACAAATTTTTCATCCCCAACTAATTATAATATCATTTCCTTACTTTTTTCCATTATGTTTTTTTTTTTAGCAGTGAGCCGAATTAAAATATAATTTTAGGAAATTATCATCTATCCATCTGAAAATTATTTGATATTCGAAAAAACATCCAATTTTAAGAAAATGACATATGTACGTCCAAGTTATTAAAAATGAATATTTACCACCTAAAAATTGGGGTTTTTTTTTCCCGACATCAACTAATTTTCGGATAGATAAATGATAAATTTTCTTAATTTTTAGATGATAAATAACTATTTTTTTATAACTTTGTATGCACATAAGACATTTTCCTAAACATATGTATTTTTTTGAATATTAAATAATTTTCGAATGAACGGATGATAATTTCCCTATAATTTTTAACCTCTTATTTCTTTTATTTAGACAATTAATCTAATAAAGAGGCTAAAAACTATTCAATCACGTGCCTAAAAGACATTTTCATGTTTTCCCTGTATGAATTGACTAAAATCATGTGCAGGTCACGTGACTTACAAACCAAGTATTAGAGGCAGCTCATAGCAACTTTTTGTGTTTTTTGTGTTTGAATATTACGTTTGATTAAGTTGTTTAGAATATTTTCGTTCAAGCTCGTTTTTAGGCGGGGGAATGAACATTTTGATTATTCAAATTATCTGTCAAAAGCTTATCAGATCCGTTTTCCTAAAGAATTCATTCGAAATGAGAGATTACCTTGTTCAAACGAGATTGTAAATTTTAAAATTCATTTTCTATTTTTGAAATGAAAAGTTACATATATTTAACCTAAATGGTGTCTCTTAAATATGATTCTTGGTGTTTCATAAAACTCCATCCTCTCTTTACTGTATCAAATCATTCAAAAACAAAATTTAGGTTGTTGTGATTGAATCACAAATCAACAACAATACCTTCCATCCTATTATGAAAGAAAATTTATACACAATCCTTGTGATTTCTTGATTTTTAGGAGAAAATATTTCTTGAAATAGAACAATAAACATGCATCGGAGAATTTATGATCAATTACCCTCAAACTTTTCACAACAATAAATTCTACCTATAAAATTTTCTACCCGTTTACCATACATGACCTATTTTCATCTCAAATATAAAAAAATATATATATAAATAAAAAAAAAAAATCGGAGAAATCAATTTTTCTTACAAATCTTAATTTTTTTATCTAAAAATCTCGAATTACGATGATATTATAAAAAATATGATGAGGTCGAAATTGACCAATGACGGCTCATTGCGGACTGATTGTCATCTATACTTAAAATGTTACTTGATTAAATATTTGCTTGCAAGTAATGAGTCATGTGCCAATGGGCTTATAGCCTAATGGCGGACTCATGTTCTCTCATCCGTCTTAGGAACTCAATTCTCCTTATTTTTGGAGTAGATTTCTCTTCTGAGAATAAATATCTCGTCTATCCCAATAGATTTTAGATTATATATATATATATATATATGCCCCAACGGGTGTGGCTTGGTGGTGAATGATCCAGAATCTCACCTTGAGGTTCTGGGTTCGAATCCAGGGGTGTAACTTCTTGTAAGAGCCTGAGGCAGTCGGGAGTTTTACCTGCGCCGCGGTCCAAAATAGGTGGTTTGGTGGCGGGGTTTCCAACAATTTCAATATATATATATATCTATATTATAAAGAACAATGGTGTTGGAGGAAAGAGAGTGCATCCAACGGCTCTCTTTATGTGGCTTAATTAACGTCTCAGATCATTTCATTGGTAATTGGAGAAAAGAGAGTGAATTGATTGATGGAAAGGGTCAAAATTTTCAAATTTTCAAATAAAAAAATAGAAAGTTAAAATAAAATCATTTAATTTTGTAACACCGTGCCGTAGGCACGGGCCAAATACTGTAACAACCGTGCCGTAGGCACGGGCATCATTTAATTAAAAAATAAAATCATTTAATTCTGTAACACCGTGCCGTGCCGTAGGCACGGGCATCATTTAATTAAAAAATAAAATAATTTAATTCTGTAACACCGTGCCGTAGGTACGGGCCAAATACTGTAATACCGTGCCGTAGGCACGGGCAAAAACTAGTATATATATATATAAGAATGTCTTGATAAAAGGATTGGGGTTTTGACAAATCCCAAGGTTTGAAAAACCAACCCTTTGGAAAAAACTTTGAAAGAGTAATAAATGGATCAGGATTATAAAACTCATCTTCAACACTCAAAATATTTTGGTGATAGGTTTTATTATGCCAATCCGATTTTTGTGAAGGCTTTTGAGAAATAATTTGGGAAGATGAACTTCCACTTAAAACAACTTCTTTTTGGGTTTTTGGAAAAGTAATTTCTTTGGAAGAAGACTTTTGAATTTCTTGACTTTTTGAAAAAGTTTGTAAGGCAAGAAGGAGTTCAGGAGATTTGGAAATGGATTCAATCCATTCATTTACCTGGACTTGAGAGGTAATTGCTTTGGATGAAGATTCTTCTTCTTCTTCCTGGATTGTGTAAATCCAAGATTTTATAGGAATGCCTGAGGCTAGCTTTGGAATGGGTGGAGGAGATTGGGATTCTTTGTAAGGGCTTTGGACAGAGGGCTCAATAAGCTTAGCTTTGCCAGTGTCTCTTTTCTTGGGCGGCATTATCTGTTTTGGAGAAATTCTCTGGTTAGAAAGTCTGGAACAGAATTTTTATCTCCTTTTATAAATTCAATTTCAAAATAAAAAACACTCAAAATTGCATCTTCTTCCTCTTCAAAAAAGAAAATTGATATTGCCCTAGATACTCCTCAATCTAGTAGTAGAATCGGAGTTCTAGACTTAGATAACTCTTCCATAGCTTCTTCTGACATAGAGGCCTTCCAAGAAAATTCCAAACCTGTCTCTAAAGTAAATAAAGTCCACTGGGAATTAGCACTTCCTACTACTTCTTATTCTCCTCCTGATATAGCTGTTGATAATAGGCCTAGTGCAATAAGCCAATCCCGGTTTAATGCCTCTTCTGTCTATGAATGGAATATAGATGGAATGTCTGAATATAATATTCTTAGCCTATTACAACAAATGATCATGGCAGCAAATGCCTATAAAACCCAAACAGGAACCTCTGATAAGGCAATTACAGAAATTCTGGTTGCTGGTTTTACTGGTCAACTTAAAGGTTGGTGGGATCATCTTCTCACCAAAAGTCAACAGTTAGACATCTTAGATGCTATTCAAACTGATGAAGACAATGTTCCCATTCTAGATGAATATAACAGTCCTATCCAAGATGCTGTTGCAACTTTAATTTTGACCATTTCCCTCCATTTCATAGGTGACCCCTCTCACCTACGTGATAAAAATGCTGAGTTATTACATAACTTAAGATGTAGAAAGCTTAGTGATTTCCAAAGTTATAAAACCACCTTCTTTACACGACTCTTTCTAAGAGATGATGCTAACAATATAACTTGGAAAGAAAAATTCCTTGCTGGTTTACCTACCCTTCTAGGGGAAAAGGTTAGGAATTCCATTAAAGCCCTCAATGACAACCGTATCCCTTATGATAGACTTACCTATGGTGAATTAGTGAGTTTTATCAATAAGGAAGGTTTAAAAATTTGCCAAGACTTGAAATTACAGAAACGCCTAAAATGGGAGCTTAGGAAATCTAAGCAAGAACTAGGTAGTTTTTGTAAACAGTTCAACTATGATCCCTTTAAAGCTAGTACCTCTAAAGATTGTGAAGGAAAATGTTCTTCAAAACCTTATAAAAAGAATTACAGTTCTAGAAAATTTAAAAAATCGTTTCCTAGTCCTAAAGAAAATTTCTATAAAAAGCCTTCAAAACCTTAAAGGAGAATGATGTTGGAGGAAAGAGAGTGTATCCAACGGCTCTCTTTATGTGGCTTAATTGACGGTCCAGATCATTTCATTGGTAATTGGAGGAAAGAGAGTGAATTGATTGATGAAAATGGTCAAAAATTTTCAAATTTTCAAATTAAAAAATAGAAAGTTAAAATAAAATCATTTAATTCTGTAACACCGTGCCGTAGGCACGGGTAAATACTGTAACACTGTGCCGTAGGCACGGGCATCATTTAATTAAAAAATAAAATCATTTAATTATGTAACAATGTGCCGTATGCACGAGTAAATACTGTAACACCGTGCCGTAGGTACGGGCCAAATACCGTAACACCGTGCCGTAGGCACGGGCAAAAACTAGTATATATATATATATATATATATATATATATATATATATATAGGGAGAGACATGTATTGCAACAAAAAAATGGGCCATGTGTGTGTTTGAAAATTGATGAGAGAGAAGAAAATAAAAGCCAAGAAAAGAAAAAAGAAACTGCTAGTGCCTTTGCTCTCTCTGTGTGTTAATTGTTTTTGAAGTTGATTGAGTAGACAAACGAAGACGACTTGGCTTCGCTTACACACTTTTTTTTTTTTTTAGGGTTTAATTTATTTAATTATTGGTTCGTAATTTTTTCAAAGCTAAGCGCGGCACTGGGTGAAGAAAGAAATAGTGAAAATAAAAAAGAAAATGGGTGCTGTTTACGCAAAAGCCTTACTCTTTAGAATCCCAGCATCGTCATCACCAGACACCAGCAGCCAGTCATAGCATAGCAGCACCACCCAGATTAAAAAAAAAAAAATCAGCTAACAATTATTCACAGAAAGAGAGAAAATGATTTTTTTTGAATTTTTTTTTGGTTGATTTTAATTGGCTGATTTTGAAATGGCGTTTGGTTCTATCTTTTGTTGTGGGAAAATTTCAGATCGGTAGGTTAATTGAATCAAAGGGTTTTTTTTTTTTAATTATATTTGGTGGGGTTTTGTGGTGAGCTTGTTTTGATATTGGAATTGTAAATTTAAGATGTGGGTTTCGTTTAGATTTTAGAAATTGTTACATGGCTGTTGAAAAAATTGATTTTTTTAGTGCTAGAAGAGAAGAAGCTGAATTATAATTTTTAGGTTATTAGAGTCTAAATAAACCAGGAAAATCAACTGAGGTTCAACATAAGTAGCTTTGTTGGGTTTGGTTTGGTAATATCTTTACTTGTATTTGATGTTTTTATTTTGGACTGATAGTTTTAATTATGGAGTTTGTTGTTGTATAGGAAACTGAAAGGAAAGAAACAGCCAACATGGAGGATCTTCTCATTGAAGGAATTACACTCTGCTACGAACAATTTCAATTACGATAACAAGCTTGGAGAAGGTGGATTTGGCAGTGTTTATTGGGGTCAGCTTTGGGATGGTTCACAAGTAATGATTCCACTTTTCAGCGAAGTTCATTTCTTTTTAATTCATGTTATGCTGATTTTTTCATATGAATTTAGCTCTAAAGATTTAATCTTATAGTGAAAGAACCAGGAATTTTACAAGTATTAGATGCTGTTTTTGAGTACTTGTCGTCCAAATATAGAGTTTCTTATCTTATTTTTGAATAGTAATTATATTGTTAGCATGAGATTATATGGTCGAGAGGAATTGTTTGTGCCTTTTGTTTTAAAAACTTGAAATGGAAAAGAGACTGACTGTGGTGATTGTTTCGTTGGGGAGGGGGAAGTGCACATGAAGTTGAGTTGGATTAAATATGTGAATTTTTAATTTTTTTTGTTACATTGATAGCACCCCCCCACACCGTACAAAATGAGCATTATGTTTTACAAGATCAGCTTTCTTATAAAGCAACAAGATCAATTTTGTTTCAGTTGTGAACCTGATCTTGAGCGGTCTTCGGGCTCATGAAAAATGAACATGCTAGCAAGCAAGCAGACTTTAAGAGCTTCACGAGAGGCCACTTTTTCCTGGTGAGCTTGTGTTTGCCCTACAGAATAAAAGCGCTGGGAAGTGCTGGCTGTATTGCTTGCGGCTGGGAGAAATATGGCAAAATAAAATCTGTGAAGATAAAAGTTTTCAAAATAAATAACTTATCATGCTCGTAAATCTTAATTTCCTTTTTGAGAATATCATTAATGTCAAACCTACATTTAGCTGATAGAAAAGAAAATTTGTTGGGAATGCACAGAGCTGAGACCTTCTGTTGTTGAGTTTTTTGGACATACTGGAAATGTATGAGACTGTTGAAATCTTAAAAGTAAATCTTTTGACATGCAGATTGCAATCAAGAGATTAAAAGTTTGGAGCAATAAAGCAGAGATGGAATTTGCCGTTGAAGTCGAGATACTGGCACGAGTTCGGCACAAGAATTTGTTGAGTTTGCGTGGCTATTGTGCTGAAGGACAAGAGCGTTTGATTGTATATGACTATATGCCAAATTTGAGCTTGCTCTCCCATCTTCATGGACAATACTCAGCAGAATGCCTTCTCAATTGGAACAGAAGGATGAATATTGCAATAGGTTCTGCAGAGGGGATTGTGTAAGTATTGACCTAGCTTTTATCTAATACTAGTTTTGAGTGCTACATGTACTAACCCCTCTATTTGATTGATCTAGGTATCTTCACCACCATGCTACCCCGCACATAATCCACAGAGACATCAAAGCTAGCAATGTGTTGCTAGATGCTGATTTTCAGGCTCAGGTTGCTGATTTTGGATTTGCTAAGCTCATTCCTGATGGCGCCACACATGTGACAACTAGAGTTAAGGGCACCCTTGGCTACCTTGCCCCCGAATATGCTATGTTAGGGAAAGCATCGGAAAGTTGTGATGTATACAGCTTTGGCATTCTTTTGTTAGAGCTTGCCAGTGGCAAGAAACCTATTGAAAAAGTGAAATCCGCAATTAAACGTAAAATTACAGATTGGGCTCTGCCACTGGCTTGTGAGAGGAAGTTCAGTGAGCTGGCAGATCCAAGGCTAAATGGAAATTTTGTGGAAGAAGAGGTGAAAAGAGTAGTCCTTGTTGCACTGATGTGTGCTCATAGTAAGCCCGAGAAAAGACCCACAATGCTCGAGGTGTTGGAGCTACTGAAGGGAGAATCAAAGGAGAAGTTAATTGAACTCGAAAATTATGAACTGTTCAAGAACCACCCTCAGGTCACAGATTATACCGATGAAGAAGCAGTTGCGCGAGACAGCATGGACTCAGAAGAGAAGGATCTTAAGCACGAGTCAAAGGAGGAGATTCAACCTGAGAATTCTCAATAGCTGAAGCTACTCGGAGGTCCAGCCACGAGATTGTTAGATAGAGATTTCAAATATACATCCTACTAAGAGCAGGGTGGCCCTGGCTGTGCTGTTATTAGATTTGCAGAAAGCATGTTTTTTAAGAGTGCTGTGAGTTTGGTTTGCTGGTGTACGCTCCTTTGTTTTTTAATTTAATGAACATGCATCTTCAGAACTCTTTCTAGTGTTCGCTGAATATTTTAAGAATTACTACAAGAGGTAAAGTAAAACTCACGGTTTGTTGTATGATTCCATATTGGCTATAAATTATTATCATAAATTGCTTATATGTAGATAGTACTACAAAACATTGATTGAAAATACTAATATGTATGTTGGCAACTTCCGTAACAAAATAAATTCAATTGAGTTGTAATGAATGTTGAAGCTCTCGGAACAATTGAACAAGTATTTGGACAACATCGGATGAAGATATTAAAGTGACTTTCACTCTTTTGGACATTTCAAAAGATTTAGAGATCCAATTGACATGAGATCAGTGTCATTAGAAAGTAGACTCGAAGACGATCGCATACATATAAAGAATGTATGATTTGGCCAAGGGACAAGAAAGTTACAAGAGTTTTAAGTTGCACCTCAATGTAATGTTCGTCGGAGCATTCTAACGCCCGAAGGCATAAACTTTGAGTTTGAGGCGCATTTGAACGGTGTTCGGACGCTCGTGCATAAGTAGGTTATTTTGGATGCATTTTAAGCCAGTTTTACATAAGGAAAACCCTATTTTTATTCTACCTATTTAAACGAACACATATTCACTTTACCCATGTGAAAAAACTGTTGGGGTTGGTGCTCAGAGCGCCAATCCGGACCGTATTTATGTCTGATTCATGAATACGAACATCCCCTTATTCCATAATATTACTTATTTATGGTTGCACCTCTTGTTCTTATATATACATATTCGATCTGATTACGATTAGATTGAAACTAAATATGGTTTAGTGATATGTATATATTAGACAAGGCCCGATAATATATAATGCAGTACACAGTTACAAAGTTAGTTTGTAATTGACATTGAGAAGTGTCACTGCTATATGATTATTATCAAACATAGTTCCTGGTCAAGATTTGCTAACACGGGTCGGTTAGTCAAATCCGTTGAGACCAGTACATGTCGTATATCGAGACTTGGTCCGATGGTTTATCCCAATGAACCATGAGTCTATGGAGACTCGTATAGACGTGTAGGTGTTTATAGTGGATAAACACTGAACGGCTCACCGAAGATTCTTAATGGATGGTACACCAACGTCAATAAGAATCTTCTCGGGTTGAGTAGCATAATGGTCCTTCGACTTGAGACACCACTGTGGATGTATGAGACATCATCCACACTTAGATGACAGTCACGTCACCGATCTATTTAGATCAGACCTCCGCTTGTTCGTTGGGTGTGGATCGATCCTCAGGATATCCTGTGTGTGTCAAGATAGGATCCGTCAGTTCTGTGTACAGAGCATATGTAGTCCATATATAATTAGCAGTTTGTTAAATCTGTGGCCACAATATACATCGGAAGTAAGTTCCGAGTGTTATTTAAAAATTGTTAATTGATACGTCGACGAGATAATACCTATAGAGATTTGACGTTTACATCTATATCTCTGGGATTATCTGGATACCTGTGACGGAGAGATTATACGTATGCAATGACCTCGACCTGTATGATTCAGCTAGTTTATCCGTGATCGTCATATTCTACGGGTGGATAGATTATGCACATGAAATTGGATTTCATGACGGATATACCTGAATCTAGAGAGTCTCAATAATGAAACATACTCGTAGAGCACTAGAGCAACATTTATGAATAATGATGATTATTTATAAATCGTTTAATCGTTAAACGAAAAATACATGCGAACGGGCCGAACCGTCATTTCCTAATTAATGTGTATTTGTTTTTAATATATGATATTATTAAATACACATTAATAAATAGTCAAATAAAGGTATTTGACATATATCATTAATATATGTATTTGAGATATTTAAAGTAAATATAATACATATATTTGATATATTTGTATTTAATTAATTATTTAATTATTTAATTGTTAAATGATTAATATAATTAAAATATAAATATATCACCAAATGATAAAGTTAGGAAATGATTATAAGTTGCAATTGTTGACTTATACATTAAAGGAAAAGGTTGTCAAATTGATTTTAACTTCTTAAGATATTTGTTCAAAATTGTTTGAAAAATAAAAATATATTTTTCCTTTATTTCTTCATAATTTCGGCCATACACTTAAAATATAAGAGATATATTTTTCTTAGTTGCATTTGTTGACTTAATTAAATATCTTTAAAGTTGTTTTTAGATATTTATGTCAAGTTGATCAAATGAAAATCAAATGAAGATGAAATTAATAGTCTTGTTTATTTTAAGGCCAAATTCGGCCAAGCACAAAAATAAATAAGTATATATTGTTTTTCATTTCATTTGGTATCTAACCTAATACACTTAAAGAAAACTCCATTACAGTAAGCAAAGGATGCTCGAGAGAAAAGAAATGAAAAATCAAGAAAAGCTTGGAAAATAGTAAGTATTTCCAACCTTCCATTAGAGAGTAATTTGTTCCTCTTGTTGTGGGCAACATCTTGTGATGTTCTTGAGTTTTTCTATTATTTATTCTTTGTGTTTTTGATGGATAAAAGTTTGGTGAAAGTGTAGAGCATGTATGATGAAGGAAGCTTATGGCTATTGTAGTAATAAGTGTTCTTTTGTGGTTTTGGAAACCTTGTTGCTAATCTAAAGTTGTTGACCCACTCTTAGATGACCTAGATTTGATCTTTAGTTGTTTCATTGTGTTGAGACTTTGATTGGATGGAAGAAACATGATTAAAGTAATTGATTGTTAAACATTGATGGTGTTTTTCGGGCATTATGTTATTTAAACAACACGACAGGGGTAAAAGGGGTAACTATTGATCGAGACCGTTAAAGCCGACCCGAAAACTTGACGGTAAGAGGCCGAGCACTTTATACTAAATGGCCGAGCACTTTGGTTCGGATGACCGAGCACTATAAGGCCGGCAGAAACACTCTCAGTTCAAAGGACTATCATGACCGACCACATGAAGACCGAGCACATGACGAGGCGTGCTCAGGAAGATAAATCATCCTATTCTTGCAGAAAAGGGATAAGTTGTCCTACTTTAATAAGGTAAAGTAATAACTTAATATCCTAATAGGATAAAGGAAGTAAATGTAGTTTTGATTAGGAATCCTTATGGGAAAAAGGGAATAGTTTTGAATAGGAATCCTGATAGGAAAAGGAGACCATCTCCAATTGGGAATTCTTGTACAAATAGGAATCTGGTTTCTTCACCATTATAAATAGGAGGGTAGAGTGAGTGTAGAAGGACAGGATGAAGGCATGATCTGAAAATCATCACAAGAGTGAGGGATTAGAATCATAAAGCTCTGACTTGTAAAACACAAGACGCAGAGCTGAGAAGCGTGTTTGAGTAATAAAAGTATCATCCAGTTCTCGTCCGTGGACGTAGGTCGGATCCCAAAAATCCACCGAACCACGTTAAATCACCTTGTCTGATTGGCGTATTTTCTTGTTTTCCGCTAAGTTTGCTTTTGGTTCCCTATTACCAAACAAATTCACAGTTGAAGGAGGATTCCCTCGGGAGTAATATTCCTGTATTGCCCTGAGACCAAAATCCGCCGTCAACAGTTGGCGCCGTCTGTGGGGAACTTCAACAAAAATCAATTCACGTAGTAAGACAAATGGCGGAAGACGGAGATCACCAACCAGGAGGTCCGGCAATGGACTGGATGAAAAGAATGGAAGATAGCATGAGGACTATGATAGATCGACTAGAAAGAATGGGAGGAGCGGACAACGAGAAACCTGAAACCGGGGCGGCCAGAAAAGGAAAAAAAGGGAAAAAGGGAAAAGAGCAGCGGATGTAAGCGAGGACGAGGAACCCAGAAAGAGAGGCCCTTATGGGATAATATCTGAAGTGGTAGGAAGAGAGCCGCGCTCAGAAAACACATGAAGAAGAAGAGGAACAATCACTCGACCCCTCCTCCAACAGTTTTTACAACTCCGAGAGGGAGAATAAAAAGTACAACGAAGACGTGCAGGAGACTTCCGGGCTTAAGGAACGCCACGCCCGGAACGACAGGCGAACAAAAGGACACAGAAGGCGACACGGGGGCACAGCCCGTGAAATAAAGTCTTGGTTGAGAAAAGAGATGACCAGATGGGGAGAAGGCCTCAAGATCGGCGCGGGAGACACCCGAGGCGAGGAAGAGGGGTCTCCCCTTACGGAAGAAATAAGGTCAGCACAGTTCCCGAAGCGGTTTAACATGCCGACCATAGCGCCATACAAAGGCCACTCCGACCCAAAATCCCACATTGAGAATTTTGTCCTCCTAATGGAAGTACAGGGGGTAACGGGCGACGCCGTATGCAAAGTATTTCCCTTAACTTTGGGTGGACCTGCCATCCTATGGTATAGAAGTCTGGCCCCGGGAAGCATCCAGAGCTTCTCCCAGCTTAAGAAATCATTCATCCGACACTTCAAAGGAGCCTGCACCCCTAAAAAGACAATAGGAGAACTAAGGCTCATAAAACAGGGAGATGACGAAACAATAAAAAGCTTCATTGAAAGGTACCACAACACCGTGCTCGAGGTCGGAGGATACGAATCCCAAGAGGCCCTGGAAAGTCTGAAAGGGGCCCTAAGGGTCGGGAAACTCTGGACCCACCTGAGAATCCATGAGACACCAGACTATGCCACTGCCCTGGAGTTGGCCAGGAAGTTTATCTTAATAGAGGAGGAGAAAAAGATTTTCCGGGGAGTAGACACCCGAAAGACTAAGATACTCAGGTCAGACAATCAGTGGGATTCGATCAGAAATTTGAGGAGACCGGTCCCGGACCAGAAGAAACTCAGACCGACACCTCCGAGTAATCATGTTCAAGAGATAAAGTCATATGTCCAAGTCAACCGTGTCGCGGGGAGGACAATATACACCCCCCTGAACAAACCTATGGCCCAGATAGTTCGGGAAATCCAGAATAAAGGTCTGTTGGCCGAGCCTAATTTGAGGAGGTTCCCTATTGAGGAGGGAAATAGTAGGGCATACTGTATCTACCATAACGTAAGGGGACATGCCACGAATGGGTGCAGAGACCTGCGGGAGCAGGTAGAAGACTTGGTGAAAGAAGGCTATCTCAGTGTGTACATAGACCATTCGGTTTTTGAGGTCGACCAAGTTGATAGCGGAAGTCATCCGGTCGGATGCGTGGAATGCCGAGATGCAGAGAGGATGTATTAAGAAGAGTCTTGCTTGTAGTGACCCTTGTAGAGTTGCAAGAAAAGACAACAGATCCCAAAAAGCCCTTGTACCGCCGAGACCGTTGTTTCTTTCCGGCTCGGGTCTGCTCTTGTACCGCCGAGACCGATGTTTCTTTACGGCTCGGGTCTGCTCTTGTACCGCCGAGATCGATGTTTCTTTCCGGCTCGGGTCTGCTCTTGTACCGCCGAGACCGATGTTTCTTTCCGACTCGGGTCTGCTCTTGTACCGCCGAGATCGATGTTTTCCAGCTCGGGTCTGCTCTTGTACCGCCGAGATCGATGTTTCTTTCCGGCTCGGGTATGCTCTTGTACCGTCGAGACCGATGTTTATTTCTGACTCGGGTCTGCTCTTGTACCGCCGAGATCGATGTTCTTTCCGACTCGGGTCTGCTCTTGTACCGCCGAGATCGATGTTTCTTTCCGGCTCGGTCTGCTCTTGTACCGCCGAGACCGATGTTTCCTTACGGCTCGGGTCTGCTCTTGTACCGCCGATACCGATATTTCTTTCCGACTCGGGTCAGCTCTTGTACCGCCGAGACCGATGCCTCTTTCCGGCTCGGGTCTGCTCTTGTACCGCCGAGACCGGTGTCTCTTTCCGGCTCGGGTCTGCTCTTGTACCGCCGAGACCGATGTCTCTTTCCGGCTCGGGTCTGCTCTTGTACCGCCGAGACCGATGTCTTTCCGGCTCGGGTCTGCTCTTGTACCGCCGAGACGATGCCTCTTTCCGGCTCGGGTCTGCTCTTGTACCGCCGAGATCGATGTTTGTTACAGCTCGGGGTCGGGTTACGTCCCACCGAGTCATGCTTATGGCCGGGGACGTAACATTCCCCCAGGACCAAGTGATTCTTACAGCTCGGGGTCGGGCGATGTCCCACCGAGTCTGCCTTTGGACTGGGGACGTAACATTCCCCCAGGACCAAGTGATTCTTACAGCTCGGGGTCGGGCGATGTCCCACCGAGTCTGCCCTTTGGACTGGGGACGTAACATTCCCCCAGGACCAAGTGATTCTTACAGCTCGGGGTCGGGCGATGTCCCACCGAGTCTGCCTTTGGACTGGGGCGTAACATTCCCCCAGGACCAAGTGATTCTTACAGCTCGGGGTCGGGCGATGTCCCACCGAGTCTGCCCTTTGGACTGGGGACGTAACATTCCCCCAGGACCAAGTGATTCTTACAGCTCGGGGTCGGGCGATGTCCCACCGAGTCTGCCTTTGGACTGGGGACGTAACATTCCCCCAGTACCAAGTGATTCTTACAGCTCGGGGTCGGGCGATGTCCCACCGAGTCTGCCTTTGGACTGGGGACGTAACATTCCCCCAGGACCAAGTGATTTTTACAGCTCGGGGTCGGGCGATGTCCCACCGAGTCTTCCTTTGGACTGGGGGTGTAACATTCCCCCAGGACCAAGTGATTCTTACAGCTCGGGGTCGGGCGATGTCCCACCGAGTCTGCCTTTGGACTGGGGACGTAACATTCCCCCAGGACCAAGTGATTCACAGCTCGGGGTCGGGCGATGTCCCACCGAGTCTGCCCTTTGGACTGGGGACGTAACATCCCCCAGAACCAAGTCTCTCACTCAACTCGGGGTCGGGTTACGTCCCACCGAGTCAGCTTCTTTGGTTTGGGGAGGTAACATTCCCCCAGAACCCAAGTCTTTCGCTCAGCTCGGGGTCGGGGTACGTCCCACGAGTCAGCCCTTCGGATTGTGGACGTAACATTCCCTCAGGTCCAAGTGCCTTTCACAGCTCGGGGTCGGGGTACGTCCCACCGAGTCAGCCCTTCGGACTGGGGACGTAACATTCCCTCAGGTCCAAGTGTCGTTCTCAGCTCGGGGTCGGGTTGCGTCCCACCGAGTCAGTCCTTCGGACTGGGGACGTAACATTCCCCCAGGTCCAAGTGCCTTTCTCAGCTCGGGGTCGGGGTACGTCCCACCGAGTCAGCCTTCGGACTGGGGACGTAACATTCCCTCAGGTCCAAGTGCCTTTCACAGCTCGGGGTCGGGGTACGTCCCACCGAGTCAGCCCTTCGGACTGGGGACGTAACATTCCCTCAGGTCCAAGTGTCGTTCTAGCTCGGGGTCGGGTTGCGTCCCACCGAGTCAGTCCTTCGGACTGGGGACGTAACGTTCCCCCGGCCCGAGCATCTCTCACAGCTCGAGACAGGATCACATGCCACCGAGCACATCATCGTTAGCTCAGAGGCAAAATTTTCTCCTCACAATCGAGATTGGATCAGTCAGGGGTCAGGACCCCCAAATCTCTGGTACAGATATTACAGAGGATGAGTCATTTTTAGTTTGGACAACAAGAGGAACCTCATCTCTTGATGGAACGACCCAAGTAAGCAATTTGCTTTGAGGTGGATAATCATTCTGAATAGAGTCAGCATCTCCAATAAACCGAGGATATGAAGATAGAAACAGAAGACTTAGTTGATGGCAAAAACAATTTCTCGGTGATTTCTGGAGCGACCACCAGCAAGGCGATCAGCACACCATCTTTTTTTATAGTTCCCGGCATCAACTCACAAACTCGTTGTTACCGAGAACTAGGGGACAGATGTTGATGGTGTTTTTCGGGCATTATGTTATTTAAACAACACGACAGGGGTAAAAGGGGTAACTCTATTGATCGAGACCGTTAAAGCCGACCCGAAAACTTGACGGTAAGAGGCCGAGCACTTTATACTAAATGGCCGAGCACTTTGGTTCGGATGACCGAGCACTATAAGGCCGGCAGAAACACTCTCAGTTCAAAGGACTATCATGACCGACCACATGAAGACCGAGCACATGACGAGGCGTGCTCAGGAAGATAAATCATCCTATTCTTGCAGAAAAGGGATAAGTTGTCCTACTTTAATGGGGTAAAGTAATAACTTAATATCCTAATAGGATAAAGGAAGTAAATGTAGTTTTGATTAGGAATCCTTATGGGAAAAAGGGAATAGTTTTGAATAGGAATCCTGATAGGAAAAGGAGACCATCTCCAATTGGGAATTCTTGTACAAATAGGAATCTGGTTTCTTCACCATTATAAATAGGAGGGTAGAGTGAGTGTAGAAGGACAAGATGAAGGCATGATCTGAAAATCATCACAAGAGTGAGGGATTAGAATCATAAAGCTCTGACTTGTAAAACACAGACGCAGAGCTGAGAAGCGTGTTTGAGTAATAAAAGTATCATCCAGTTCTCGTCCGTGGACGTAGGTCGGATCCCAAAAATCCACCGAACCACGTTAAATCACCTTGTCTGATTGGCGTATTTTCTTGTTTTCCGCTAAGTTTGCTTTTGGTTCCCTATTACCAAACAAATTCACAGTTGAAGGAGGATTCCCTCGGGAGTAATATTCCTGTATTGCCCTGAGACCAAAATCCGCCGTCAACAGATTAATATAATTAAAATATAAATATATCACCAAATGATAAAGTTAGGAAATGATTATAAGTTGCAATTGTTGACTTATACATTAAAGGAAAAGGTTGTCAAATTGATTTTAACTTCTTAAGATATTTGTTCAAAATTGTTTGAAAAATAAAAATATATTTTTCCTTATTTCTTCATAATTTCGGCCATACACTTAAAATATAAGAGATATATTTTTCTTAGTTGCATTTGTTGACTTAATTAAATATCTTTAAAGTTGTTTTTAGATATTTATGTCAAGTTGATCAAATGAAAATCAAATGAAGATGAAATTAATAGTCTTGTTTATTTTAAGGCCAAATTCGGCCAAGCACAAAAATAAATAAGTATATATTGTTTTTCATTTCATTTGGTATCTAACCTAATACACTTTAAAGAAAACTCCATTACAGTAAGCAAAGGATGCTCGAGAGAAAAGAAATGAAAATCAAGAAAAGCTTGGAAAATAATAAGTATTTCCAACCTTCCATTAGAGAGTAATTTGTTCCTCTTGTTGTGGGCAACATCTTGTGATGTTCTTGAGTTTTTCTATTATTTATTCTTTGTGTTTTTGATGGATAAAAGTTTGGTGAAAGTGTAGAGCATGTATGATGAAGGAAGCTTATGGCTATTGTAGTAATAAGTGTTCTTTTGTGGTTTTGGAAACCTTGTTGCTAATCTAAAGTTGTTGACCCACTCTTAGATGACCTAGATTTGATCTTTAGTTGTTTCATTGTGTTGAGACTTTGATTGGATGGAAGAAACATGATTAAAGTAATTGATTTAACCAATTTGGTCTAATTTGTCCAATTTGAAGAAATTGAAAAATTAGGGTTCATTACCAATTCCAAATTTGGGGATTTTCATATATGTTGTGCATTTGGATGTGTATATGATGCATATAAAGTTTCATGTTCATTGGATTACATCTTGATGTGTTTTGATGCATGAAATGACAAAGTGCACACTTTGGCACCAAGGTGGTGCATTCGGCCAAGAGTTGGAAATTTGGGGATTTGGTTGCTTTTGGTGTTTTGATGTTTTGAACATGCTAAGTTCATCTTAGAAATGATTTAGAATCATTCAAAATTGATTAGATCAATTTCGGACTAAAATGGACAAAATACCAATGTAAGGGCATTTCGGTAAATTCACTTGAATATGATTCATTTGAATTTTATTTCATAATTTGATTATTGGAATATCAAATAAATATGTTTATTTAATTAATCCGAGAAAAAATTTTGAAATCGGAAAATACGATCTTCCACCGCTTCCGCTGCGTTACCGGATTCTGCCCCTAAAAACCCCTACAAAAACACTATTTAGAAAGCCATCATATACTTTGTTTCTTCTTTTTTGACAATCAACCTAAAAGACTTAATTGATTCTCTTATCTTCTTTGCTTTTGTAGGATTATTCTTTGGTAACCATCAACACAAAAACACAACCCTAACTCAATTTCCTAAGCCTTCAGAATTCTAAATGAGGAAGATTGGTAATCAGAGTTCTGGCATTGTGAGTTTGTAGGGTTGATCAGAATTCACGCAAAGACTTCAGAGGTTCTGAAGAAAGCCGCTTAGTGCGAGCTTAGAGAGTTCTACGAGTTATTATAATTTAAAGATATTTAAGTCGGTGAAGTTGTCACCATACGCCCTATACCATCGTTGTAAGTTTTCTCATTATAGTGGATTCGGGTGGTAACCTATACTTTGAGTGATTTTTTTCCTTTCAAGAGTTTTTCACTCCGTCAACAAAATTGCCGGTGTTGATTCTTTTTATTTCTTTCTTATATTTGTCTTATCTTATAACTGCATAGATTAAGGGTGCTTGTTGATTCATAACATAGTCGCTCTAACTTTGACATGTCTTAGATTATAGTAATAGTTTAATTCCGCACATGGTCATAATCTTAGACAAATTTCAAATTCTTCAAAAAATAACATGGTACAATCTCTCCAAATATGCCCCAAAAAAACTATAACAAATAAAAAATAATGTTACACTCGTAGGTAATGTCAGGTGGAGAGGTAGTTGATCATGACAGATCAGAATTTGATAATTTCAGTCCCACTCTGAATATAGATTCGATATGATATTTTATCTCGAATTTCATATTAAATTTTAAATCGCGAAAAAAAATTATCTCGAATCTCATATCAAATAATTTAAGACGAGATTTTTTAAATAAAAAGTCGGGATTGAGGGCGGAAAATTGTCCAAAATTTTGAATTGATTTTTTATTCGACGTGAAATATAATCTCAAATCTCAATTTAATTTTTATTGGAAATAATTTTCTTTTAGAATTTCATACTAAATACGGTCCCATATTTCAATTGGGTTTGGAATTGTATGGGGATCATAATGTGAAGATACAAATAATGAAACATATGACCGTCAGACCATGTATAGGTGATAGTAATTATCCATAAATTAAAATAGTTAATTTTAATTTAATACATGATTATCGTTAATTAATGACGTCACTTTAGATACAAAACCAACCCCAACCAATATCCATTTATTTATTATTATTTTTTTAACATTAGTAGTAGTACTGTGGTAAAAAAAAAATGGTGAGGGTTTTGACAGAGAGACGTTGCGTGGCGCCACGGACACTCGACGACGGCGACGATTGTTATGACGGTAATTCTGTACGGACATTGTCGTATCATAAGCTTCCGCAGACTCGAATGCGGCTCTCTGTTCTCAAGCTCGACGGTTCCCTCTTCGGTATTTATCACTTTTTGATTAATGCCTTTGTTTCTGTTTCTTATCATTACTGTTGTTTGTTTCTGTTTTTGGGTTTTTATTTATTTAATATTTGATGATTGTTTCTGGAAACAAAATACAATTTTTTTTCCCAGGAAGTGCTTTATGTGTTAAGGGCTTTATAAAACAGTAGCTTATTTGAAAAGCACTTTCTAGGTACTTGGACTGAAGGACTCCAAATGCTTTATTGTGACATTGTTTGTCTGTTCTTGTCAAATATTGATATGCCAACGCAAAACTCCATAAGCATTTATGACTATTTGAAGTGAATTGAAAATGCCCGTAGCACTTCCAAACGAATTTAAAAAAAAAAACAAGAAAAAAAAAAGAAAATAGCAGCTGAAGATATGTCTAATTTGGTGAAGAAATGAAATTTGTTGTTGAAAGGGCTAACTGGTATAATTGATGTTATTTCAAAGTCGTCTTTGGTGCATATTTTAGTTATAACCAACAATGGTGAAAATATATTGAGGGAGAGGATTAGTTTTGGGGTTTTTAATGATGAGTTGTTTGGATGTGACAACTATGAGAAATTGGTTTGCAGATGTTCACATTGGGAGGAGTGCTACAGTTGCAGAGCTCAGACAAGCTATAGAAGAAGTTTTTACTTTGTCACCTACGGAAGGTCAAGGCAAGATTTCATGGTAAATAGAAGATCCTTGATTGTTTTCATGATATAAGCTATAAGCTTAAGCTAGTGATTTATGTTTTGAATTGATTGATGATTACTATTATGAATTTTATGACCTCAGGTCACATGTTTGGGGACACTTTTGCTTGTGCTATGATGGACAAAAGCTGGTTAATGACAAAACTCGCATTCAGGATTTTAGGATTAAGGATGGAGATCAGGTTTGTGACTCTTTTTCATGTTTTACGAAGTGCACAAGTAAATTAGTCTCTGGAGCATATATAGGATGATAATGTATTTGCATATTTGAAGATACTTACCCTTGGATGATTATATTCTGCTCAACTAAATTTACACAATCAATTCTCAGTGGCCTGCCTTCTTTAGAAATATATAAGTTTGAAGCCCAAAAACCTGACTGTTGACTGTTGAGTTTGCCGGCAACCCTGTTGACCAAAATTGGTGTTTCTTCATAGATGTTAACTCCGTCATGTTTTATCCTTCTATGTTGTTTCCACTTTGAATTCTTACTGGCACACTATATTGAACATACAACTAGTAAGAAGGGAATGCATCGATACAGTAACTAAGTTGGTATAGCTATTATTCCGGATCATTTGTAGCCTTGGAGGAATGGCGGAATGCTCAAAGTTATAAGACCAAACCAAACCAAACCAAACAAAAGCCTAGTGGGTTGGCTACATGGATATTTTGTCGCCATTATGCTCAAAGTTATAAGAACTTGGGAAAAAAAGAATACCTGAGTAGAGTAGTGATATGCATGAATTTTGTTTTCAAATGAATGTTTGCAATATGGCAAATATAGTTCTTTGCAATCTTTTAAAGTGATGCTGCAAATCTAAGTAGAACAATGCCCTCGGAGTCTCATAGTCCAATTGTATGTGTTCCTATTAATTATTTGCATTAGGAGTTTGCTTGTGAGTTTCACATGAATGAATTGCAGTACCTGACTACTGGGTAGGAGGGCAATCCAAAGGGCACGTGCTTAGTTATTGAGTCAACTTCTTTTCTGAGTATTATTGTTTCTGATTTTGCATCTCACAATTTTTTAAGTGTTAATCTTCAATTGCTTTAGAAGTTATTGAGTCATTTCTCCCTTCCCCAATCAACTGTCATTCCGAAGACCCAATGTGTTTGATCTCTTTGCTTGCTAGCCTGCAGTCCAAGAAATTTTAATTTTAACATGGGTCTTACTCGTTTAATATTTCAGAAATGAGCATGAAAGTATCTAGATCTGCGTTGTTGCAATGCTCTTCGCATTCATTAGTCATTCTTTGGAAGTTCATGTACTGATCTATTCTCGAATCTTTCCTTATTTCTAGTTGCTGCTTACAAGTTTCTATATTTTTTCTTTTTGTGGTACATGCAGCTTCAATTCTCTAGGTACATGTCCATTGACTACTTGCATTCAAAAAGACGATCTAAAACCCAGAGTGTTCCTTGGCAACCAAGGTAAGAATCCCGGTTTGGTTTCTTATGGTTACTCGTGCATTTCCATATACTCTGAAACGTGATGCTATTGTATAATCAATGCCATATTTTTGTAGCTGCTGTGCATACATGACACATGCACACAGTAATCAGGCTTATAGAAAATCATTCTTATTAATCTAGACATTTAAACATCGACGTAGCAATTCAAAATTTTTATATGAGATAACTCTAAAGTATTTACCCAAATTCACATCTGATTAATTGTTCTGGCATCAAAACTAACATGAAAAGGTAATGTGATGTGGGGCTAGTTTAATGCAAGGAATGAAAGTCAGGACACATTGTAGGTGATCAAATTGCATGCATGCTAACAAATTCCATATTTCTTTATTTTTCTAGTTTTCCTGTGTTATTGTTAGAAGTCCACCCTGGTTGGGGCTACAAATATGAGGATAGTCTCTTCCCTTCTCTGAATATTTATCTGACATTTACCTATCAAAAAGAATATTTATCTGACATAAAAATTATGGTTTGAGTTTGAAAATTTTCTACTTTGGGGTGCCATTACTGCTAATGTGCACTTTGATCTGAAGGCACAGAATTCATGCAGCAGTGGAGTTACTTAAATGCTTGAAATGTTTAGCTTAGCTTGTGAGTTGGAAATTCTGCTTGACAAAATCAAGACGCTTTATAAGAAAAAACACTTAACATATTATAATTACATTATTATATACTTCTAGTTGTTCATATTTGTCAACTGCGTACTATGAAGTGGAACTGAAAATGTTTGTTTTAAGATTGTCGGTCGGATCAGATACTTGTGAAGAGAAACACGTTGTTCTTTCTAATGAAGACAATTTAGAAAATCAACATAAGAGGCCATCATCACGATCTGATGCTCATGAAGCGAGAAAACACAGTCTTCTTGCTGATAAAGACAGCTTAGGAAATCAGGATGTCAGCCACGAGTATTATCAACATGAAGATCCTCAGGAGGAAATTCCTGTGACAGAGTTCAAACTAGTTCATTTCCTAAGAGGGTGGCTGCCATTCTCAAAATTTCGGGATGTGTCATCGAGAAAGACAACCGAAGGCAGGAGCCGTCCTTCCAGATTTGGCATGCGGTACTTGCTTGGAACCACATAGGATGATACAGCTTCGAGGCTAATTAATAATATTAGGCATGAACATAGGATTAAGTAGTCAATAATCTGGATGAGTGGTCTAACGCGTGATGACCTCTACAAGCCCTTAACGGTTTTGCCTACGTTTTGTTTTGAAAATGGTGTAAATCAGATGTAGAGAAGTTTATGCAGCATTCTGGATTAGTTCATTGTATATGTTTTGAAAATGATTTTTCTGCACTTCCATGTTTGTTTTCTCCTTTTCACTAACGAGATTTTGTGATTTGGTGGTGCCAAGGAGATGCAATCCTAATTCTCGTTCCTAAAATTGTTTCAGATAAGGATTTCAATTTTTTGAGTATGGATATCCATTTCATACCTAATCTTAAGAACATTGCCATACAAATCGAAATCAATCATAAGTTTTTAGGAAGATTGGACTGAGTCATCATGAAGGCCAGTGCCTGCTGGAACAGTGACAAATCGAAATCTCCTGAATATAAAAGTCTAGTATGTACCTTCACATCTCTTTTGTATTAGTGATTGGCTGTTATATCTTTGCTTTGTGGGAATTGTATCATATGGTATATATTAGGGGTGTTCACGGGTCGGGTCGGGTTTTTCGGAATTTTTTTTGACCCGATCGGGGCATTTGACCCGAAACCCGAAATTTGAGAAGGTGACCCGCGTGGGTCGGGTCAAAAAAACCGCGGGTCGGGTCGGGTCAACATAATATATAGTAAATATAATATATATATATTTTTTTATTGACAGAAATTATTCAACGTTGCGTGCAGCAGAAATGGTTAAGAATTTTCAAAGTTTCAAAGAAGTTTCCGGTTCGAATCTCCACTACATTTGGTTTTTTTATGAAAAAATTAATTTTCCAAATTGCAAGATGTGAGACTCGGATAACCAAATAACCTTACCATTTGTGCTACGCCTTTTCGTTGTTAAAGTCATACCACTAAAAATATATATATTATAATTATAATATCATTACATCGGGTCGGGTCAGACCCGAGTTTGCTGAACTAAACCCGTGACCCGATCCGAAATTTCGGGTCGAGTAAGGTCAGACCCGAAATTAAATTTTAAAATATAGAAACCCGACCGGGTCGGTCGGGTCGGATAGCTGTCGACCCGACCCTATGAACACCCCTAGTATATATTTAGGCATGGGTTTATTGTATTTGTTTGAGCATGTACATTTTGTCAAATTTTAATGAAAGAACCTGAGAATCTATGCATCGAATGTTTAAATTATTGTATTTTTTGTGATTATGTATGAATTTGTGTATATGTTACATTGTAGGAGGAGGACATTTTAGGTTTATACTTTTTTACCTGCTTTGAGAAAGGTAGGCAGAAGGGCTAAATCAAGTTAAAAGAAGGATTATTTTCAAATTTGAAGTGTAATATTTACGATGTTAACTGAGGATTATTCAGAAATTAATGGGGAAAGGTAATTTTAATATTTTGCATGATTGATAATAAAAAAAATTTAAAACTTAATTTTCAATATCCTTCAAAAATTACTCAAAACTATTCATTTATCATTAAAAATATTAAACAATGAGAGAAATATTAGAATTTCTAAATAATAAGAAGAAGATGAGTTTTTCTACAAATCAGTCAAAAATTAAAAATCAGCAAAAAATTGATTATTTTCGGTGGAAAATCAAATCGATAATTTTTCATTAAATTGGATCACTCCGATAACCATCAACGATTAATCACCGATTAAACTGTTTAGAATTGTAGTAATATTTGGGGGTATTTGGCACTAAATGAACGTTTGGCCTTTTGGTTGTCGTGAAAGCATTGAAAAGAAATTTTATCAAACCATGAGGAAGAGTTTGTAAATTGACCATCTTCAAGACTTCAACAAATGGCAACAGAATCTGGGCTGTACATGTAAAATTGTAGAGTGTAATTAGCATCTTAAAGCCCACTCGAGGCCCAATTTGACGAAAATCAGTTTCACTTCCAAACTGAAATTCGCTTCTTCATCATCTCTGCATAATATCTCTTTAGTTTTAGCCCTGATTCATTTCTTCAAAAATCCCTAACCCTAATATCTGAAATTTGAGGAATTTTTCAAATTCGATAAGCGAAAATGGTGTTGGCGCAGTTAGGAGGGAGCATATCCCGAGCAATACAGCAGATGAGCAATGCCACAATCATCGACGAGAAGGTCTTAAACGAATGCTTAAACGAGATCACGCGCGCTCTCTTGCAAGCGGATGTCCAATTCAAGCTCGTTCGTGAGATGCAGACTAATATCAAGAAGATCGTCAATCTCGACGATCTTGCTGCTGGCCATAACAAGCGCAGAATTATCCAGCAGGTACGACGCCGTTTCTGTGTTTGATGTTCCCTTTAATCGTCGATCTTGAATTTGAGGAGAAAACTTTTTTTTTTTTTTTGGTTAAATAAAGTAATTAAGAAACCTTCTTACAAAAATATGAAATTTTGGAGGCCAAGTTTGATTTACAGAAGTTATTGAGTTGAGTTACCGATCAATTACAGTTAGAATTGGAGGTGGAAATGGCTGAGTATTTGTAGGGTTAATAAATACACTGAATTTGGGTTTTTGTTACCTACTATAGTTTCTAGTTTAAGATTGATTAATCTGAATGCTTTTTTTCCCCTGAATGACAAAGACTGCTGCTTTGATTGTAGGCCATTTTTAACGAGCTCTGTAAAATGTTGGATCCTGGGAAGCCGTCATTCACTCCAAAGAAAGGGAAACCAAGTGTTATTATGTTTGTGGGTTTGCAAGGTATGTGGTTTGCTTAAACATCATAGATACCCTAAGTGTTGTGATTAATTTTGTGCAAGGTGGGCTACCAATGGTCGTTTGCATTGGCTATGTGAATTATGCATGTTTTGTGCTCATTTTGTGGCCGGAATATTGTCAATAAGTCAACTTGTTTTTAAGTTTTTTATATCGTGTCAAATGTCGTGATGCTGAATGAAGAGCAATTTACATATATGCTGAGATATCTGTATGAAATTGCAGGGTCTGGGAAAACTACTACTTGTACAAAATATGCTTATTACCATCAAAAGAAAGGTTGGAAACCGGCTTTAGTCTGTGCTGATACCTTCAGAGCTGGTGCTTTTGATCAGTTGAAGCAGAATGCCACCAAAACTAAGATTCCTTTTTATGGAAGGTAGTCTTTTGACAATCTACTGGATATGTTGTCTGTTTGTAAGAAGTTAGAATCTCGATAGATTGCTTGTTTGATTTTTTGATGGAAGATACTTGTTATGAAGATAGAGGAGATGTAGGGTATATTTATAGAATTGGATTGATAAGAATTGGAGGTGCTCGTCTCTAACTTTTCTAAAGAAGAGGAACAAAATTCCGTCCTTTAAAGTTCTTAGTTAAATTCTAGCTGCCAAATCTAGTCCTATTGCTTTTAGCTGTCATCAAATTGGAGTGGCTGGAAAATCCAAGTTATGATTAATTTCTGTGCATGGAAGTTGCTTAAATTAGTGTGGCTATCTCTTGGCTGAGTTGGGGGAAACATTTTATCTGCAGTGCCGATATGTATAATTGATGTTTTTAGATGTTTAAGTTTGACCTGCTTTTGTAAATCCATGTACCTAGTTATGATCTAAACTGCAGATTTGAGCTTTGACTGTCTTATCATACTTTTCAATTAAAATAATATTATGGCTTTAACATCCAGCTATACAGAGTCAGATCCTGTGAGAATTGCAGTGGAAGGTGTGGAAACATTTAAAAAGGAAAACTGTGATCTCATAATTGTTGATACCAGTGGTCGCCATAAACAGGAAGCTGCTCTTTTTGAAGAAATGCGTCAAGTTTCTGAAGCAACGGTATTGAATTTTTTCTGATTTTACCTGTCCTATTATGTAGACAATGGTTGATAATAGTTGCTGATATTTCTCTGTTTCTCGCTTTTACATTTCTGAATGAACCAGAAACCGGATCTTGTTATATTTGTTATGGATAGCAGTATTGGTCAAGCTGCATTTGATCAAGCTCAAGCATTCAAGCAAAGTGTTTCAGTTGGAGCTGTTATTGTTACTAAAATGGATGGTCATGCTAAGGGAGGTGGTGCTCTTAGTGCGTAAGTATTGTTACTATTGTTTAGCTTTCATTATACTTCAAAATCTACATTGGGAAGAGTAGGCTCATATGTTATTTCTTCTTGCTAGAAATATGCTGCATGTTTAGAAGAAATTGATATTTATTGTTTATGCCCGAAGTCTTTACCCTAATGACTTAAAATGCAGAAGAAACTAATATGTTCTTATAACTATTCGTTTCTTTTGTAGGCTTTAATGCATGTTTTGAGATATCTGATTTGTGCATGTTTTCCTGCGCACATACAATCAAAAAGTGAATAATTGGAGAAATAGTACGGGACTACGGGTTGAATTAGATGTCCGTAGATGTTCCTTCATGTTTGGAGAAATAGTAGCAGAACAACCATGCTTCCTTTCTAAAATCTTTGTGATAAATTTTCCTTGACCTTGTATGTGCAGTGTTGCTGCCACGAAGAGTCCCGTGATTTTTATTGGTACTGGAGAACATATGGATGAGTTTGAAATATTTGATGTTAAGCCATTTGTCAGCCGTCTTTTAGGTAAGCTCCTATATTTTCCAGTCCTGACATTTGTGCTAGGTGTTGTTCAACTACTGAATTTGTGTTTAAAGCATGCCTTCGAACCTGATCATTATTTTCATTGCGTTTATTTATGCCTTCGATCCTGATCATTATTTTCATTGCGTTTATTTTTCCAACCAGGCATGGGTGACTGGTCTGGATTTATGGATAAAATTCATGAAGTTGTTCCAATGGATCAACAGCCTGAGCTTCTGCAAAAGCTTTCGGAAGGGAACTTCACATTGAGAATAATGTATGAGCAGTTTCAAAATATACTGAAAATGGGTCCCATTGGCCAGGTTATTATCTTACTACCGTGGTTGATTTTTTATTTGTATTCTGTTCCTTTTTTTGTCTGTTGTGATGGTTGCTATATGCTATTATGTTGGATTAGGGGAAAATGAGATAAATGAAAAGAATACTAGACTACCAAAAGTCCAAAAAGGTTTTACTGAGGGTAGAAATATAAGTAGGAATTAACAATGGTTTTATGTATTTTTGGAAAGAAAAAGGAAGAAATCATAGATGGTTTGTGGGATAGAGTTAGGCTTTTGGCATCTCTTTGTGCTTCAATGACAGAGGACTTTAAAGATTGTACTTTGTTCTACATACATCTAAATTGGGAGGGTTTTTTTTGGGTTAAGTGGGCTAATTTTGTTACTTTTATATTGTTTCTTGATGGGGAAGGATGGTTTCTTTGAGTAGCCCTGACCGCGGTTCGGTTTCGGTTTTTGCTGAAGGAGGAACTGGAATCGAACCGTACAGTGTATGGTTCGATACTGTTCGGTTCGGTTCGGTTCCGATTCCGATTCTAGTAACAGGAAGTGGAACCGGTTCCGGAATCAGAACCGAATTACACCTAAGGATTTGACAAAATTTATTTTATTGTATATATAATACAAAATTACAGCTCACTATATAACAATTGCAATTGCAATTGAAATTGAATTTAATTCCTAATCGTTGTCTGGCATTTCAGTTGTGGTTGCTCAAGTTCCGTTGGTTAAGTTGAATAAATAATCATTACTCGCTCTGATATTTTCTTGGATTCTACCCTTAGCTTTGGACCAATCATCAAGACATGTTTGGGCCTCCAATGATTTCGGGCTCATGCTTGACCGAGTCTCATCCAATACACTTCCTCTAGCACTAAACACTTGCTCAACTGCAACTGTTGACCCTGGGGATGCCAGAATATCCTTAGCAATTAATGCTAAGATTGGAAATTTTCTGACGTATTGCTTCCACCATTCCATAATGTTAAAGTTTGCAGTTGTACCTGTAATATCACCAATCCGCGGTTCGGTTCAAACCTAGGTTCCGGTTCGGTTCGAAGTCCGGTTCTTTAATTTTGAAGAATCGGAACCAAACCGATCATTCGGTGGTTCCGATCCGGTTCCGATCCGGTTCAGTCTATCTTTGAGGCTGTTAGGCTTTGGACAGATTAATTCCCTTCCCCCTTTTTCTATCTTTGGTTATACTTGTGGACACCTAGTCTATTTCTTCTTTAATAAACCAAGTTTCCTCTTCATGAACATTTTTTGAAAATGCGCTAGCTGCTAGTTGGGCGGCAACCGATGCCTAACACATAGGAAATTCCTCGAAAATTGGGATATTCGAAATTAGGGTTAATATTTAGTAGAATTTGGACAAATTAATTATAGGAAAATATTGTTTGAGTGATGGGTAAGATTTACAGATGTCCAATCTGATGAAAAACAAAAACAATTGAAGAAATTATGGTTTTCCGAAAATTAGGGGTTATATTTTGAAAATTGGGGCTTTTTAAAATTTATGAGATAGAAGAGTTGATTTTGTAAAATTAGGGTGTAAAAACCGGTGCCGTTAGAGGTTAGGGTTAGGGATTCAAATTCGACGGTGGTGGACGGCGTATTTCGGCACTAGAAATGCTGCAAAATAGACAGAAAATGCTGGCGAGGTGATGCACTGCCTAACCCCAATTCGGGCTGCTAAGCGAAAACTCGGCGCCTAGTGTCACTGCTTCTCTTATTTAAAGATTCTATTGTTTCTTTCAGTCCAAATCACCCAAAAAAGCATTAAAACTGCACCTCTCCATAGAGTCTTGGCTTTTCTCCTTCTCCCGAATCCAATTAGATAAATTTCAAGTTTCAACAAAGATGTTGGACTGTAAATTTAAGAAAAAATATATAAGAGTAGGCATAGTTTTATTGACACAATGGCTTGTCACTGACTCACTTGCTGTATTCATCTATCTGATGAGAACAATTTTCTGTTAATATTTAGTGTTCAATTTTTACTTTTTTTGTATGAGAAATAGTATTTCCGTCTCTTTAGACGGTTCAACTCGTGTACACAGATTTCTGTGTTACAAATTGTTTTCTTACTATGATTTTATGTGTTTGGGTTGTTCTATTTAGGTTTTCTCTATGCTTCCGGGTTTTAGTGCTGAATTAATGCCAAAAGGTCAGGAGAAGGAAAGCCAGGCAAAGATAAAGCGGTACATGACTATGATGGACTCGATGACAAATGAAGGCAAGCAAATGCTGTTTTATGTGGTTTGCTCTCCTAAATAACCACATGGCTAGGTTCTAACTGTCGTTCTGTTTTTAATTGCTAACGTGTTGTTATCTGATACAGAGTTGGATAGTTCAAACCCTAAGCTCATGAATGATTCTCGAATTATGCGGATAGCACGAGGATCTGGTCGTCAAGTTAGAGAAGTAATGGATATGCTGGAAGAGTATAAACGTCTAGCCAAAATCTGGGGCAAAATGAAGGGTCTTAAGATTCCTAAGAAGGGCGAGATGAGTGCGTTGTCCCGAAATATGAATGCACAACACATGAGCAAAGTTCTTCCCCAGGGGATGTTGAAGCAGATTGGTGGTGTGGGTGGTTTACAGAACTTGATGAAGCAAATGGGTTCTACCAAAGATATGATGGGCATGTTTGGAGGTGGCGACAAGTAATACATATGACTGCAACTGCAATGGCGAGAGCTCAAATCCTCTTCCAACAATCGATGCAAGGACTGCCTGTTTAGAAGGCATACAATGCTTTGTAATTTTGTACTAACTGATTAGGGATCCATGCTTTTCATTTGAATATAATTTTTTTCCCTGTTTGTATGTATTTAGTTGGATAAAAAAAAATGCATCAGAAAATTTTATTTGAATCTATACTCTGTTTTAGTTTCAATAAACAATTTTCATAATTTATTTGAATTTACTTCTTGTTCTTGAATGTTGTGCCTAGAGCAATAGTCAAATATTAATTTGCTATCGGTTTTGTCATGGATTTGAATCCTGGAAACATCTTCTTGTGAAAAAAAAGGGCCAGGTACGACCTTTATTCATGGCATATTATTTTCTTTGCTAAACAGAGAGGCTTATAGGCATTTGCAAAGGTTATAGTGTTTATGCATGGCCAAATAGGTCATGTTCGCCTCCAAGGGGCGTGACTTGGTGGCGTAGGGCTCAGGATCTCACATTGAGGTTATGGGTTCGAATACAGGGAGTGCGTCTTTTGTAAGAGTTTGAGACAACCAGAGGTTTTACTTGTTCTGCTTAAGTTCGAAATTGATGATTTGGTGGTGAGATTTCTAACAATTTCAAAAACAAAAAGAAAAAAAAGGTCACGTTAACATTGAAACTCTTGATTTTGCATTACTAAAATGCATTTTAATCTGCTCTTTTATGTTCAAATTTGTAAATAAAATGTTGTTTTTAGATTGGAAGAGTGTTTAAAATACTAAGGGTTGTTTTAGATTGGAAGAGTATTTGAAATACCAAGGCATGAGGGCCATACAATTGAAGAAAATGTGTCAATGGAGAGTTAAGGATAATTCAGTGAAGAATTTTTAGCATTGAGTGACTTCAATTTTCCGGCCATCACTAGCCACAGAGAACGAATTTTTCGGCCGGGGAGGGCGTTTCCCCACTCCGACTGATGTTTTCGTTTTTTTATTTTTAGTATTTCTGTTTTTAATTTTATTTTTCTTTTTTATATTTCAGTTTATTTTTGTGTTTGTTATGGTTATTGTTGTTGTAATGTTATTAGTTGGTGTTTGTGTTTATGTCCCTGTTGCGAGATTCTTATGATGGTCGTAGATGGTCTGGTTTCAATGTCCAGATCGAGATGGTATGCCTGTGTTGGAGTCATTGGGTGGCCGGAAAATTTTTTATATTTTTAAAAGCATTTAAATTTTGTATTTTTTTTTATCACATGTCAAACATTAGTTTTTTTTTTTGAATCATTGGAAATCCCGCCGTCTGACCGCTCTTTTTGAGCTTAAGCGGAGCAGGTAAAACTCTCGACTGTCACAGGCTCTTACAAGAAACACACTCATTAGATTCGAACTCAGGACCTCAATGTGAGATTTTGAATCATATATCACCAAGTCACGTCACTTGGAATGTGAAACATTGATATACACTTAATAATTTCCACAAGACTTGTAAATAAAAATAATTTAGAGGGAACATGAACTCCAACACTTGTGTGTGAAAACACTATGCATTTGGTCATAAAAAACACTCTTAGAATGATTTTGAGTGCTTCATTGACGCCCCATTCTTCCTTAGAATATACTTTTTATGAATGTCAACCATAAGTAAATTATTCACGGATTCGATCCATAATACATACTTTCATAAAATCATACGATTCTTTTTTATTCTAGAAAAACCACCTATTAGAGTCATCATTATCCGTTGGTCATTAAAGTGGATTCAGACTTGGGAATTAAAAATGGATAATCCTAAGCCAAATCTGTTTTTCCAAACCGTGGTAATACAGAGGATGTAAGCGTTATCCGAAATGATTGACGTAATTCATATAATTATTGATTATACACAACAAAAGACATAAGATTTCGGTATTGTTTTTTTTTAATAAATGAGCAAAAGAGACATAAAAAGATGATAAGAGGTGAAACGACTTCATTTTGTCTTTAAAAAAAAAAACAGAAGAAAAATGATGAAGTTTTGACTCGTTTTCTTTCATCCTTATATCTCCATATCATTATTCTTTTTAAAATTAATAATAAATATTAAAATGGTTCTTTTTCAATTAGCTAGAAAATGTAAACATCACCACCAAGAAAATTATTTTGCTTTGCTTGGTCAAGCATTAGACTCTAGGAAGTAGTGAATTTTTTTTAATCACCAAGGGGGCGTGTCTTTGTGGGGTAGGATTTATGATCTCACTTTGAGGTCCTAGGTTCGAATCTAGAGAGTGCGTTTCTTATAAGAATTTGGGATAGCCGGGGGCTTTATCTGCTCCACTTAAGCCCGAAAGGGGTGGTTTGGCATCAGAATTTCCAACGATTCAAAAAAATAATAATTAGTTTTTTAATATCTATTATATGATATTAAAAACTTTCTTGTAGAAGTAGCATGATAAAGCAGAGTTCCAATTCTAAATTTTTTAGACTTTATGATAAATTTTATCACTTAGAACAAATTAACACTTTTTTTTGTTGTGATAACATAGAATAAAGAGAAAAAAAAATCCAACACCACCTAATTCTTTAACATTATGGAAAATTTGTTCCTAAGTTGAACAAAATTAGGTATTAATAAGTATATTTCTTAATTTTTCCCCACTTAATGAAACCCTAGCTTCCATATTTAACTGTTCCCCAGTCCCTTTGATAACCGCCATTACTAAAACAAATAAGTATACAAATGAACGGTCAAGATTAATAGCTGTTCACTACGACCACTCAGATTGGAGTAAAATAAAAATATATAGAGGGACCCTAAGTTCATGACCAATTTACCTTTTTGCCCTCCTTTAATATAAATAGACTCTCTTTTGTTTCCAAAAAGGCCTAAATTAAAACGAAGCTCATAAAATCGGAGCCCTAGTCCATGTCCAATTAGGGTTTTGTTTTTTTGATTCAAAAAGCTCTGAACCTTCAAGCTCAAGCCCATTAACTCCTTCTCCTACCTCCAATTTTTCCCTGCAACAAAAATTCAAATTCTTTTCAAATATTATTTCTTTTTTTTTTTTTTAATTTTTTGTGTTTGTTAAGGTTATTGTTGTTGTAATGTTATTAGTTGGTGTTTGTGTTTACTGTTGCGAGATTCTTATGATGGTCGTAGATGGTCTCGTTTCAATGTCCGGATCGAGATGGTATGCCTGTGTTGGAGTCATTGGGTGGCCGGAAAATTTTGTATATTTTTAAAAGCATTTAAATTTTGTATTTTTTTTTTATTACATGTCAAACATTAGTTTTTTTTTTGAATCATTGGAAATCCCGCCGTCTGACCGCTCTTTTTGAGCTTAAGCGGAACAGGTAAAACTCTCGACTGTCACAGGCTCTTACAAGAAACACTCATTGGATTCGAATTCAGGACCTCAATGTGAGATCTTGAATCGTATATCACCAAGTCACGTCACTTGGGATGTCAAACATTGATATACGCTTAATAATTTTCACAAGACTTGTAAATAAAAATAATTTAGAGGGAACATGAACTCCAACACTTATGTGTGAAAACACTATGCATTTGTTCATAAAAAAACATTCTTAGAATGAATTTCTTCCTTAGAATATACTTTTTATGAATGTTAACCAAGTATCATAAGTAAATTATTCACGGATTCAATCCATAATACATGTTTTCATAAAATCATACGATTCTTCTTTATTCTAGAAAAACCACCTATTAGAGTCATCATTATCTATTGGTCATTGAAGTGGATTCAGACTTAGGAATTAAAAATGGATAATCCTAAGCCAAATCTGTTTTTCCAAGCCGTGGTAATACAGAGGATGTAAGCGTTATCCGAAATGATTTGCGTAATTCATATAATTATTGATTATACACAACAAAATACATAAGATTTCGCTATTGTTTTTTTTTAATAAATGAGCAAAAGAGACATAAAAAGATGATAAGAGGTAAAACGACTTCATTTTGTCTTTTAAAATAAAAAACAGAAGAAAAATGATGAAGTTTTGACTCGTTTTCTTTCATCCTTATATCTCCATATCATTATTCTTTTTAAAATTAATAATAAATATTAAAATGGTTCTTTTTCAATTAGCTAGAAAATGTAAACATCACCACCAAGAAAATTATTTTGCTTTGCTTGGTCAAGCATTAGACTCTAGGAAGTAGTGATTTTTTTTTAATCACCAAGGGGGCGTGTCTTTGTGGGGTAGGATTTATGATCTCACTTTGAGGTCATAGGTTCGAATCTAGAGAGTGCGTTTCTTATAAGAATTTGGGATAGCCGGGGGCTTTATCTGCTCCACTTAAGCCCGAAAGGGGTGGTTTGGCATCAGAATTTTCAACGATTCAAAAAAATAATAATTAGTTTTTTAATATCTATTATATGATATTAAAAACTTTCTTGTAGAAGTAGCATGATAAAGCAGAGTTCCAATTCTAAATTTTTTAGACTTTTATGATAAATTTTATCACTTAGAACAAATTAACACTTTTTTTTTTGTGATAACACAGAATAAAGAGAAAAAAAATCCAACACCACCTAATTCTTTAACATTATGGAAAATTTGTTCCTAAGTTGAACAAAATTAGGTATTAATAAGTATATTTCTTAATTTTTCCCCACTTAATGAAACCCTAGCTTCCATATTTAACTGTTCCCCAGTCCCTTTGATAACCGCCATTACTAAAACAAATAAGTATACAAATGAACGGTCAAGATTTAATAGCTGTTCACTACAACCACCCAGATTGGAGTAAAATAAAAATATATAGAGGGACCCTAAGTCCATGACCAATTTACCTTTTTGCCCTCCTTTAATATAAATAGACTCTCTTTTGTTTCCAAAAAGGCCTAAATTAAAACGAAGCTCATAAAATCGGAGCCCTAGTCCATGTCCAATTAGGGTTTTGTTTTTTTGATTCAAAAAGCTCTGAACCTTCAAGCTCAAGCCCATTAACTCCTTCTTCTACCTCCAATTTTTCCCTGCAACAAAATTTCAAATTCTTTTCAAATATTATTTCTTCTTCTTCTTCTTTTTTTTTTTTAGGAATTTCCCGATAATTCAAAACCCTAGGTTTCGATTTTGCGGTTCTATCATCAGCCGTTCTTTCCGTTTCTTCTTCCTCTGTTTCCTCAATCGGAGTGAGTTTCTCTCTATCTTTGTATTTCCTGGTTTTGTTGAATTTTAATTTTTTTTGTTAATTTGTTGATTTTATGATTCCGGTGGCTTCTAGGGTTTTGTTGGATTTGGTTTTTACTTTTTGTCCATTTATTTCCTTGTTTTGGCTGTTGATATATCTGGGTTTGGTTCAAAAACTTCATTTTTCACGTGCCTTGTGCCTTCTTTGTGGATTATTGTTTGTTCTTTGTTTTTGGCTATTTCGTCTCGGGGTTTGGTTAAAAATTCTTGTTTATTTGGTTGGTTTGTTATAAAGTTGTCAAGTTCATGCTAATGCTACTTGTTGCTATGCTTTAGTGTTTCAGTATCTAGATTTTCTGTAAACTCAAGTTGGTGTAATTTGGGAGCTCTTTTATAGGTTCTTACTGGTGATTCACCAGTAGTGGACTGTGTGTTTATGTAGTGGGCTTCTTGTTTTCTGTGAATGGCCCAGGTCCAGTTGCTTAAATAATCAAGTCCACAGAGCTTGTGAAACTTGTATTTTTTTTCAGTGTTTTGTTACTGTATCTTGTCTACTGCCTTCTTGAACTTGAAAGAACATAGATTGCTTTATGTTTGAGTTGTGTTGATTCAAATTTTCCAATGTCTGTTCTGAAGTGCTGAAGGCTGGAAGCGGTTGTTGGTATATTGGTGAGAATTTAGAATCTGTCTCGTGTGGTTTTGGGTTTTGTTTGTGTTGTTTGTTCGTTCAAAGTGAGAGAAATCCACTTGCACATTGGGTAAGGTAGTGCCATCAATGGTTTTCTTAAAGTTGGCCGAGTTAGAAAATTAGTGTTTAAAATTACAATTATAACTAGTAAAATTTTTAGGGATAGTTCAAGTGGAACTAGGATGACAGACATTGTTCTCCTATTATATAATAGTAAGTTCAGAGCCAGAACTTCGTGCCTTTAGAAATCAACATGGAATGAATAAATTAATCCTTTGTTATGTATGATTATTAGACATGTTGAGACTCAAACCCCTAGTTATGGCAATAGTAATCTATAATAGATATAGACTTAAAAGGTTTTGGATACTCTAATGGTTCCTCATGCATGGAAGGGAGACAAATAAGTTATCATATTATAAATCAGAATAACAAGTAATAACTGAATTGAGAACTTTGATTTTGGAGAATAAATAATTTTGATTATGACAGATTAAGGCTGTTTTCTGTACATGAGAACATGTTCCTGAAAAGAAGGCTTTTTTCCTTTGGCACTTCAAGATGCTTCCTAGCATAATGGTGATCGAACCAGATTGGCCGTTTTCTGTTGAAAAAATCTTTAGATATGTCTTATGCTTGAACTCTATGAATTTCTATTTGATGCTGTATTTTTCTGATATGGTTTTATTGGGTTCTTCTCCAAAGTTTTCTTCAGACAATAACCTTTCATAAATTTGTTTTTCTTCTATTCCAGAACTAGTTTTTGAGATGGATACCCCTATTGCAACTGTAATGCCTGATAGTCTTATTACCCCTTGTTCTCCTACTGGGAACACAGAGCTAATGAATTCGGAAACACAGCCTAATAAGCGTCGGAGAAAGAAGTCTATTGTCTGGGAATACTTCACGGTGGAAACTGTTGATGCTGGATGTACCAGGGCCTGCTGCAAGCAGTGTAAGAAGTCATTTGCTTACATTACTGGTTCAAAGCTAGCAGGCACCAGCCACCTCAAACGACACATTACTTTGGGTATATGTCCAGTAAGCCGTCAGAACAATCAGCAAACTCCACACACACCAAGTACCAAACCAGGGGGAGTCACGAATCCACCTAAAAGACGTTACAGAGCATCTCCTGGATTTTCAAGCATTAGTTTCAATCAGGACCGCAGTACCCATGACATTGCCAAGATGATCATTATGCATGATTATCCCCCTCACATGGTTGAACATCCTGCTTTCATTGATTTTGTCCATACCCTTCAACCCCAGTTCAATGTGGCAAGCTTCAACATGATCCAGGGGGATTGTGTGGCAATGTATCTAAGGGAGAAGCAGAACCTTTTGAATTTTATCAGTGGAATTCCTGGACGAGTCAACCTTGCATTGGATGTGTGGTCTTCAAATCAAACTGTAGGCTATGCAATCCTAACGGGGCATTTCATTGACAGTGATTGGAATTTACATCGCCGTGTTCTTAATGTGGTTATGGTCCCATCCTCGGATTCAGATGTTGTGTTCAATCAAGCTCTTGTGGCTTGCTTATCCGATTGGCATCTGGAGAACAAGTTGCTTACCCTCACACTTGATCAGTCCTTCTCAAATGAAACAATAAATGGAAATCTTAGAGGCTTTCTTTCTGTCAGAAACCCATTTATGCTCAATTGTCAATTGATAATAGGGAATTGCTTTGCACGTGTTTTTGGTCGTCTTGCACAAGATGCTATAGGAGCAATTTGGGAAACTGTCAACAAAATCCGTGCCAGTATAAAGTATGTCAAAACTTCAGATGCTCATGAAGAGAAGTTTCTTGAGCTGAAGGAACGACTTCAAGTCCCATGTACAAAAGACCTTTTCATTGATGACCAAACTAAATGGAACACTACTTATCATATGTTGGTGGCTGCTCATGAACTGAAGGAAGTATTTGCTTGTTTGGAAACTTTTGATCCGGATTATAACATAGTGCCCCCGTCAATGGATGATTGGAAGCAGGTAGAAATTCTCTGTGCATACTTGAAGCATTTCTTTGATGCGGTGAACATCTTAAGTTCTCCAACATATCCTACTGCCAGTGCATTCTACCATGAAGTGTCCAAAATTCAGATAGAGCTGACACAAGCAGCCATGGGCGAAGAACCTTTCACCAGCTACCTGACCAAACCTCTGAAAGAAAAGTTTGATGAATATTGGAAAGACTGTTTTCTAGTCTTGGCCATTGCTGCTGTTATCGATCCAAGGTTCAAAATGAAGCTTATTGAGTTCAGCTTCTCTAGGATCTACGGTGAGGATGCTGGGATATGGATCAAGGCTGTTGATGATGGCCTTCATGAACTCTTTCATGAATACCTTGTGCAGATGCTAACACTGCCAGACACTTTTATGGATGGAGGACATGAGATGATCCCCAAAAATGAGACTCCTCGAGAAGAGATTCTACAAGTAGGAAACCTTCAGGAAGGAAACCCTGACGAACATTCGCAAGACTTATCTTTTATTTCTATTGGAGATGGGCTTTCAGATTTTGAAGTCTATATCTCCGAGCTTACAAGTAGCCAGCCGATGAGGTCAGAGTTAGATCAATATCTTGAAGAGTCAGTTTTGCCTCGTGCACAAGATTTTGATATTTTGGATTGGTGGAAACAAAATCAGGTGAAGTACCCAACTCTTTCCAAGATGGCTTCTGATATTTTGTCAATACCCTTCTCGACAGTTCATCCTGATTCCGTGTTCGACACCATGAGCAGAAAAATAGATAGCTATAGGAGTTCATTGAGTCCAGTCACACTGGAGGCTCTCATTTGTGCCAAAGACTGGCTCCAGTATGGATCTTTAACGCTTGATCCCAGTAATAATGCTATTGTGAAAATGGAGTTTTAAATATTGGTGGTTTGCTCCATAAAGGATTCTTTTAGGTGTTTGATAGTAGCAAATGTCTTTTTTTAATTTTGATTTTTTAGTGAAATGTGATATTGGATTCAGTGGATCAAATTCAAAGGGTATATGAATGCCACCATCTTACTGGCTTTTTCAGTCTCAGTCTTGAATATGTTTTCAATATTTTCCTTGTGGGCATTAATTTCGTAATGTAACAAGATCTAAAAAAATTGATTTTGGGACATGGAATTGTAAGCCTTAAAAAAATGGAAATATATTTTTACCGTATATTGGTGGTAGCATGTCATCCATATAATATTCTAATAATAATTTGTCACACGAGTTAAAATTTTAAAAAAAATAATTAAATAAATGATAATTTTTCCTTATGATTGATTGGTGATATTATTATTATTATTATTATTTACAAATTTACGGTTAATCTAGTTGACATTGATAAAAATCATTAAAAGAGACTCAAATTTTATTGAATTTAATGAAATAATGATTTCTGATATAGCAAAATAATATCAAAAGATCGATGAGACTGACTCTCACCTAATTAAAAAATACTTTATTTAGTTTGATTATAACCATTTAATTAGGGTGGCAGAAAAGAGTGAGCCGGGCCTGGGGAAAAAAATTTAATTTCCGTGCTAGGCTTAGGGAAAAAAGCTCGAGCTCGAGCCTGGCCCGGATTCGATTTTTATAGATAAATATATTTATTTTTATTTATATAAATTAATTTTTAATTCTAAAAATATATATTTAGAATTAAAATTTTAAGGTACAATCCAAAAAAACTAGAAACATTGACATTTTTAATTTCTATTGAATTTTTTAGTACTTCAAAAAAAAAACTAAAAACATTGACATTCTTCATTTTTAAGTATTAAAAATTCAATTTTTTTATTAATATATATATATATATATATTATTTAAAGTATAAATAATATATCTATATAATAAAGGAGAATGGTGTTGGAGGAAAGAGAATGTATCCAACGGCTCTCTTTATGTGGCTTAATTGACGGCCCAGATAATTGGAGGAAAGAGAATGAATTGATTGATGGAAATAGTCAAAAAATTTTCAAATTTTCAAATTAAAAAATAGAAAGTTAAAATAAAATCATTTAATTAAAAATAAAATCATTTAATTCTGTAACACCGTGCCGTAGGCACGGGCAAATACTGTAACACTGTGCCGTAGGCACGGGCCAAATACTGTAACATCGTGCCGTAAGCACGGGCCAAATACTGTAACACCGTGCCGTAGGCACGGAGAAAAACTGTAACGCCGTGTCTACGGCACGGACCAAATACTGTAACACCGTGCCGTAGGCACGGGCAAAAACTAGTATATATATATAACCGTATGATAAAAAAATAAAATTGCTATTAAAAATAGAATTGAAACTTTGTTTTTATTTTCCAAGAGTTTCATGCTTATATTTCCATTAAAATGACTTCTCTTGATACTAAACTTATTTACTCACTCCCATCAAATGCTTCCCACAGCAAATGTTCTTAGCTATAATTATAACAAAGGAGAAATCAAATATATATCACACAAGCTTCAAGCTCAATTCACATAATCTAGAGCTCTAAACTAAATAAATTACACTTGATGATTCTCTATAAGATGAAGCTTGCTCAACATCTCATCTAATGCTTGTAAAGTAACCTTGTAACGATCTTGAGATTTCCTGCCTTCCTCGACAGCCTGCATGATTCGTTTGTACAAATGATCATACCTGTGAACTGGATTATTAACATCAATGCCACTGCAGCTGTGATCGAGAACATAAGACCGTTTGACATCTTTTCTCCATCGGGAAAGAATGTAGTGGGATGGGATCTCCTGCACGCCACTCTGGTTTAGAACGCATAGAATGTGTCTGCATAGATATCCTCTGAAATTGAACAACCCACAAACACAAAGCACCTCCATTTCGGATGCATTGTACAAAACATCAAAAGCCCTTGAATCTTTCCCGTTGCCATCAAGTCCGAACTCTTCCTTCACTATGTATGTTATAGGTCCATCAGAATTTACATGTTTTGTACTAAAGCAAGAGTACATAGCCTCCACCTCCTTCTGAAACTTCCTTAACATTTCATTTGTGTACACTTTTGAGAGCTGAAATTCGTAGTAACATCTTGGTTTCTGCATACAACTGGAATTTCTTGAATCCATATCTGCCAAGGCTTCCAGTTGATAATTTGCCTGTAGTGCTTGATCATACTTGTCTAAGAATTCTTTCAATGACATATTTTTATCAAGATATCCTTCAAAGTATGAAGAAAGAACCTCATTTTGCTGGAATGAAAACATTCCTGACAAAAATGCCTCCTTCAAATAAACCGGAGCCCACCGTTTTCGATCTTCATATAAGGTTTGAATCCATCTATGTTCCTTTATTCCATGATGTTGGATCATGTCTTCCCAAGCTGTTTCAAATTCCTCAGGCCTGAGAGAGTGATGAATTGTTCTATGCAATGCAACTCTGATGGCTTCAGAGTCAAACAATCCTTGGAGTTTCTCTGGAACCTTTTGCATGACGCATGACAACGAGAAACAATGATAAGCTCTTGGGAAAACGTCGCCAACAGCAGTTTGCAAGATTCTACATTGGTCAGTGATGATTGTTTGTGGAGAGCGTCCTAACATACATGTAAGCCACGCCCTAAACAACCATGTATACGATTCTACGGTCTCACTGGAAAGTAAACCACAACCCAACAGCACCGATTGTCCATGATGATTCACCCCAATGAATGAAACCAGCGGTACATCATATCTTTCCGTCAAACAGGTAGTATCAATTAAAACCACATCACCAAAGTACTTACATGCAACTCTTGACCTTGTATCAATCCAGAGCAGGTTCCTCAAGCAACCCTTCTCATTTAAATCTACTACATTAAAGAAGTTTGGATCTGTCAACTGCAAACGACAAAAGAAATTCTGAACAGCAAGTACATCTCCCGGTTTAAGCTTCAATTGGTTCGAGATATTAATATTATTCTCAAATACTCCATTACCATCTACATTACCATTGCCCTCTGAATCAATGATAAGAGTTCGAAACAGCCTAACTTTTTGAACTCCGTCAGTACTATCTAACTGCAATGTTCTTTTGGTTCCCAGACCTATGTGCTTATGTGACTTGTAGAACCTTCCATTAGTTGGGTTAATCAAGTGGTTGTGCTCAAGCTCGACCTCAATAATTCTCCACCTTTTGGTTTCCATCAACCTGAACTTTATCATTGCTGGACAACCGGTTCTTGTTTCTGGTCTTGGACGGTTTGCCTCGCTTTTCTTCTTGAAGCCTGCACTACTACAGCTCAACTTTCCTCTATACTTTTCTTTACTCTTTCTGTACCATGTATTGCTAACTCTAACACCAAATCCTTGTTCCTTGGCATAGCAATTGTAAAAGTAATATACATCATCATAAGTCTCAAACTCCATTCCAACAGCAGGAGGCAAGGGATTTTGGATTATCCCAGTTTGTCCAATATATTCAGTCATTTTACAGTCTCCTATGACCACAAAGTCATCAGCGTCATCATCAACTACTGGTTCAGTATTGAGAGAAACTTCATCCATCTACAATAAATGTGGAATGAAGTGAGCTTTAAGGGGAAACCAAATCAAACATTTACTTTCACAAGGCTTCATATTTCATTCACTATTTTAATGACATGCAACTGGATATATGGACATGTCATAGTCACGAATAATGCATTGCTTCACATTAGCACAAAACCACATCCTACAATCTCAAAATCTTGTACTCGAGATTTCGAATATAAATCAAACAAAATCAACTCCTCTTTTACACCACATTTTGAATTCATTAACATTGAAAAGAGGAAAACAAAATCAACAACTGCAGAGTCATATTCATAATGTTTTCAAGGTTAGGAATTTAAGATACAAAAATCGATGTCACCGATCCCATACTCATATTTTTCTTCATTTCTACTAACAAATAAATTAACTTATGATCCTTAAAAAAAACCCTACTTCAAATTTTTTTTTTTTGAACTAGAGCTAAAGCAAAATCATTTTAAGATGTTTCCTCGATTATTTTGTCCACTCATAGTGTACTGTTCTTCAAAATCAAATTCACAAGTTTAGTGTAGTAAAATATTCTCTTATTTTACTCAAATTATCTCTTAATTAAGAAAGATTAAGCTCCATTTGTAAGCTAAAACAAGTTTCCTACGCTCCCACTACAATAAAGCCTCTTAAAACTACTTATACAAAGATACCCATTTTCAAAATTTAACATCAAAAACTGAAATCAAACTCCTGAATCATAATGAACACCACAAGAAACAAATCGAACAAGAATTGAAACGATCTATTTAAAGTTCATTGGTCTAATTCTTTTACGGATTTCAACAAACACTTTGAGATCAAATGGGGAAAAAAAATCGACAGAACACGAAGCTCATACGAAACACACCTTAGATTGATAAATACGTAAGACAGAAGATAAAAAGCTTCTCGTTCGGTGATTCTAGTTGCAGAAACTCGCAGCCAAGTTCTCCCAATTTTGTTTTTTTATATGCACTATATAATAAACATGGCAAAACAAAATATTGCCATATTCTTGAGGGCAGATTTGGTAACTGGAATTTATCGACCTATTTATTTATTTATTTTTCAAGTTATTACTACTTATATTTCAAATTTAATATTGATTTTTTTTGTTTTTGTTTTTATATAAAATAAATCATATATTCGTGGCTATCAAGAATTACGTAGGGGAGACAATTAGGAATGACAATTTAATCGGATATTTTGGATATTAGATCAAATTCGGTAAATAAAAAATCTAATACTTAAATTTCATGGATAATGAATAGGTTTCAGATATGAAATTAGATGTCCGTTGATATAGGAAGATTATGTTTTTAGTATTTTGAATATTGGATATCTAATATCCAACTAAATAAAAAATAGTATAATTATAAAACTAAAATTAATCTTTTAGACTAAAATTACTCTTTTAGATAAGTGTTTGGGCCAAATTTTGCACACTTATAAGTCCAAATAGCACGACTTCTCAGGGCCTTCATCTGCCCCAAAATGAGAGTATGGGCCTCTGAGAAAAGCCCAATCAGTAAGGATTCGAACCACCAGAACTCTCGTAGACACTTGGTCTGCTGGCCAGATGTATGCTCAAACGCTAGGATATCAACAACCAAGCTTTCATCGGCCTACCCATTGGGCCTACCCCTAGGCTCATTCTGGTTCCGGCCCATTGGAGCAAATCTAGTGGACACTTTGTGGAATTAGACTGTTCAGACACTTGATTATCAACAATCAAACTACCTACAGCCCAGTCTGCACATATGACTCAACTTAGGGCCTATAAGCTCATACACCCCAAATGAAGAGTCCATATTGTTGGCGACTTGGTCGCGTAATTGGATTTTGATGACGTCAACGCAATCGACGACTTCGTCGTGCAAACACGAAGCAATTCAAAAAGTGTCGAAGCATATGCGGTGAAGAGCGAGAATGTGAAGACTTGCGACAAATGAAGATTATATTGCAAAAGTCTTAGCTTAGGATTTAATTTGTAATGTTTGATGTAATATTCAAGTGCCTAAGCTCATAGGGATCATGCACATTCACTTAGATGCATTAGGGGCATGTACAAAATGCATTAAAACCTTCAAATCTGCATTTTAGTATTTAGGGAAGCTCTCTGGAACCGGGCTGGTCCTCGCCGGTCTCCATACCGGTTTGCTCGCCGGTCTACGGCTAGTTTTTTGAACGTTATATAGCCGTTGGGAGACATTGAAACCCTAGACCGGCATGCCGGTCTCCTCGCCGGTCTCGGCAGTGACTGCAGGGACAGTTTTCATTTTCTATATAAATGAGTCCCAAATTCGTTTTTGCTGAGTTCTTGCACCTTCATATCATTTCTTAGAAAGCAAAAACAAGAGTGTCTTAAATCTTCAAATACTTAAACACTCATACAAGCTCACACACATCTTCATTACATTTAGTGAGCTTAGATCACTTGGGTTTTGCTCTCACACAATCTTCTTATTATTTGTGAGTGCCCAAGTGTGTTTTAATTCTTCTTTATCAAAAACACTTGTGATTTGTGAAATCCCATCGTTTGGTAATTTGTAAAGGTTGTGAGTGCACCTACGTAGAAAACTCAATCTTGTAAAAGGTTTGGAGTGCGCCTTGGCGGAAAACTCTTGGTTACGAGTGAACCACGGAAAACTCGATTCTAGTGGAAATCTTCAAGCGAGGCTTGGGGGAGTGGACGTAGGCACGTTTGGCCGAACCACTATAAATCGTGGTGTCATATTTCTCTTTCCCTTAACTTTTACTTATTTGCAAGTTTGATTACATTTATATATTGATTAGAAACTTACATATAGGCTATTAATTGGAATAGAGAAAATTGCCTAAAACTCCCACTTGGTAATAAGAGCTTAAAATCGGCAAAGATTTTATAATTCCGCATTTATAGCGATAACTCAATTCACCCCCCTCTTGGGTATAAAGATTGTTTGTCGCTATTGCTTGTAGGTACTTTCAGTTGGTATCAGAGCGAGGTATTCTCAAGAAAGACTTAACCGTCCGAGAATAGACTATGGGATCTACAAGCCACTTTTCAAATTTTGCCGAGGGATATTCAACTAATAGACCTCCGTTTTACACCGGAACCGACTACAATTATTGGAAGTCAAGAATGTTGACTTATCTCTTAGCCAATGATCCGCCATCCTATTTGATTATCACACGGGGTGCAAAAATGCCAACAAAAAGGGATAGCAATGGGGTTGAGATTCCGAAGCCGAGTTTAGAATGGGATAGTGAGGATCTAAAACAAGCTTCACAAATGCTAAGGCACTCAACCAACTCCTATGTGCCATTGATCGGGATCAAGTTAGCAAGCTTCCGGAATGTGGAAATGCATATGATTTATGGAAGTCTTTGGAAATGGTCAATGAGGGCACAAGCCAAGTGAAGGAATCGAAGATCAACCGGTTCATGTGCGAATTGGACAATTTCAAGATGGAATCCGGGGCAGAAATTGATCACATGATTTCTAGGTTTACGGTCATCATCAATCATTTGGGAGCATTGGGAAAAGTCATCGGGACATCGGATCAAGTGAAGAAAATTTTGAGATCTCTCCCGAAAGAGTTTAGAAGCTACACCTCCTCCATTAAAGAAGCAAACGACATAAACACTTTGAAAATGGATGATTTGGTCGGCAAATTGCTTGAGTACGAAATGGAGATCAAAATGGACAAAAAGGAGGAAGATGAGAAAAAGACAAGGAAATCCTTGGCCTTAAAAGCAAGAAGAAAAGATGAGTCAAGCTCAAGTGAAGAAGAAGAAGATAGTGATGATGAGTTGGCTCAAATAAACAAGAACTTGAAGAAGCTCCTTAAGTCCGTAAATCGAAAGGGAAAATCAAAGACGGATGAAAAGAAAGAAGAAAAATGGCCGCGGAAGAACAAGAAAATTGTGTGTTATGAATGCAACAAACCGGGTCACATAGCTACCGATTGCCCATTGAGGAAAATGAAAGGAAAATCAAAGAAAAAGGCAATGAAAGCAACTTCAACTTGGAGCGATAGCGATTCAAGCTCATCGAGGAGGAAGAAGTTGAAGTCAAAGATAAATCAATAGCATTTATGGCTATCACGGATGAAGACATCCGATTTGAAATTGAAGAAGAAAGCGAAGAAGAAGAGGTACACAATTCTGAATTACTTGATGCTTTTAATGGTTTAAAAGAATTATGTGATATGCTTAAAAAGAAATTAAAATTGGTCAAAAATGAGCATGCTACACTTAAAATTGAACATGCAACTAGTATGGATAAAATTCATGTTTTAGATAATGATGATTATGCTTAAAGGCTAAACATGAAAAAGAAATTGCATGCTTGAATGATGAAAATGCATGTTTAAAGATTAAAAAGCTAGAACTTGAAAATTCCATATCAAATATGCCATCTAGCTCTAAGACATGCGATTGCGAATCTATATTGAATGAAAATGTCTTATTAAATACTAAGATTGTAGATTTGCAAAACATACTTAGCAGAGACATAAAAATTTTAATATGCTTATTGGATCCCAAAAATGTGCATTTAAAAGAGAAGGATTATGATATAGGCCTTATATTAAAAGAAATTTTTTGAAGAATTACTTTGTTAAGGCATCATATTCTCATGCTAAGAATGAAATAGATGAAAATGTCACATGCCATGCTTGTAACAAAAAGGGACATAAAATTTTTTAATGCATGTATATGAATGTGATGAAGAATGCATGGATTCCTCAAGGAATCAAAACTAACCCCAATGGACCTAAGAAAGTTTGGGTACCAAAGTGTAATTGATAAATTTGTAGGGGGAGCTTTGGGAATGGAACTTTAAAGAGAAATTGCAAAATTGATCCCAAAGGCTCAAGGAAATGAGGAATCGCAACGGTAAAGTTTAAATCCGTATCCACGGAAACATGGTACCGTTTCCTCTAAATTATTTATGTATGCATTTTTCATATTGGTAAAAATATTTTTGAAGCATACAAAGTGATTAGGCAATGTATTTAACTTTCTATTGGTATCAATTGTTAATTTGATATCATTAAATGCCTTAATCATATACTTAAACCCCTTCCTTATTTCAATTGGTATCACATGAAATTTATTGAGTTAAATGCAATATATGTGATCACTTGATTGAATATGTCTTGCCATATGAACTGATTGGTTGAAAATGAAATGCATGTAATTGGCATAATCTTATATGAATATAATCGGCATCATGAAATGCATGGACTTTGATAATTATTTAATTGGTATCATGGAATGTATTGATATATTTTTAATTGGTATCAAATTGGGGAGAAATCATGCTTAAGATGATCTTATATTTTAAATGGTATTCATGAGTATTTATCTTTTGAAAAATGCTATTTTATGCATGAATTTTGATTTTTATGGCAAAAATGGGGAAAATGCCAAATGTGCAAATCTTTTAAATTTGTTATCATTTTCGCACACATCTATCTATTGGTATCTCTTTTTCGAACTTAATTTTGCTTCTCCACTTTTTGATAATGTCAAAGGGGGAGAAATCATTAGAAATGAGATTAAAACTTGTTTTACCCTCACCCTTGGTTTAAGGGGGAGTAAATGTACTAATGTGCTTGTCAAGTTGTTATAGAGCTATATTCAAGACAATCACACATTGAGGGGAGCTTATGTTGAGGGGGAGCAAAATTGTCAAATTTGGACTCCAAAAAGCTCATAAGTATCAACAAGTTTTAAGGGGTTGCCATCATCAAAAAGAGGGAGATTGTTGGCGACTTGGTCGCGTAATTGGATTTTGATGACGTCAACGCAATCGACGACTTCGACGTGCAAACACGAAGCAATTCAAAAAGTGTCGAAGCATATGCGGTGAAGAGCGAGAATGTGAAGACTTGCGGCAAATGAAGATTATATTGCAAAAGTCTTAGCTTAGGATTTAATTTGTAATGTTAGATGTAATATTCAAGTGCCTAAGCTCATAGGGATCATGCACATTCACTTAGATGCATTAGGGGCATGTGCAAAATGCATTAAAACCTTCAAATCTGCATTTTAGTATTTAGGGAAGCTCTCTGGAACCGGGTTGGTCCTCGCCGGTCTCCATACCGGTTTGCTCGCCGGTCTAACGGCTAGTTTTTTGAACGTTATATAGCCGTTGGGAGACATTGAAACCCTAGACCGGCATGCCGGTCTCCTCGCCGGTCTCGGCAGTGACTGCAGGGACAGTTTTCATTTTCTATATAAATGAGTCCCAAATTCGTTTTTGCTGAGTTCTTGCACCTTCATATCATTTCTTAGAAAGCAAAAACAAGAGTGTCTTAAATCTTCAAACTTAAACACTCATACAAGCTCACACACATCTTCATTACATTTAGTGAGCTTAGATCACTTGGGTTTTGCTCTCACACAATCTTCTTATTATTTGTGAGTGCCCAAGTGTGTTTTAATTCTTCTTTATCAAAAACACTTGTGATTTGTGAAATCCCATCGTTTGGGTAATTTGTAAAGGTTGTGAGTGCACCTACGTAGAAAACTCAATCTTGTAAAAGGTTTGGAGTGCGCCTTGGCGGAAAACTCTTGGTTACGAGTGAACCACGGAAAACTCGATTCTAGTGGAAATCTTCAAGCGAGGCTGGGGGAGTGGACGTAGGCACGTTTGGCCGAACCACTATAAATCGTGGTGTCGTATTTCTCTTTCCCTTAACTTTTACTTATTTGCAAGTTTGATTACATTTATAATATTGATTAGAAACTTGCATATAGGCTATTAATTGGAATAGAGAAAATTGCCTAAAACTCCCACTTGGTAATAAGAGCTTAAAATCGGCAAAGATTTTATAATTCCGCATTTATAGCGATAACTCAATTCACCCCCCTCTTGGGTATAGAGATTGTTTGTCGCTATTTCTTGTAGGTACTTTCACATATGACTCAGAGAGGTCCCCTAGAGGTCTTTACCATATTAGATGATGTCTCAGACGACATTATCTATAAGATATACAATGTCCCAGTAAACATTATCTTCCCGCCTACGCACATGTAGAATCTTTTTTAATAGAGGAAACTAAGTATATTGTATCAAGACCGGTTACCTACAGATACGAGAACCCAATTCAAGTACAATTGGGATTACACTTAATCTCAGATATCTATACACTCATAATCCGATCCTAATTAGACTACATTTTCCTAACAGGACTGGGATTCGACTACTTCAAGGAGTCTCAATCCGACTGGAGGCCCACACAATCACAACCTATAAAAGAGGATATGGTCCAAAGGATTGGGACATTCAAAATTTGGCTCTCACACTCGAGTTCCCAAAGCATTCAACTCTCTAAACACCAAGCCTACCGCCTTCACGGCAACCGAACTACTAAGATCAAGGTAATCACTTGCCTTGCTTTTTCTTCTTTTCGCTCTTCACCATCACTGACTTGACCGTCGGAATGCCTACGACATCCACCACACCGGTGGATAGTTACTCTACGCTCAATTTGCCCTTGTTTTGCAGGATCGTTGACATCCTATCCTACGAAATCTCGACTGTGAACTGAATGCGAAATTCAGCGTCTACAATAAGTAATTAAATATTTTTTTAAAATTTTTTTTAAAATTTTATCAATTTTTTTTAAATTTTAATTATTTCAGTGGTTTCAGATATCCGAATTTTGGTTCGGATATACATACTGACTATGAATTTTTTTCGGTTATAGATAGGTATAGAATATTAAATTTAGTTTCGGTTTTGATTTCGGATATGTCTAAAATAGTTGAAATTCTGACCATTGCCATTCCTAGCGGTAAAAAGTTAGACTTATATTTTTTAGAGCTTAGATGAGTTTATAAAAATACAAAAATTATATTATATATTTACATATTAAAATTTTGTTGAATTTGAGGCTGTGAAATTTCTTTACATATTGAGGTTGATGTTCTTCTGCACAACATATTGGATGCATAAAACAAGGGCAATGCTAGAATACCCATGGGTAATCAATGCCACTCATTGGTCGTCATTGTTTGGCTGCCACTTGGCCGCGAAACAATGGCCACAATTAAAAAAAAAAGTGGTGGAATGGGTGACAACCTGTTTTTGCAACCGGTTGTCCCCAAAATTATTAAAATAAAAAAAATTAAATGTTAATCAAATATATTAAGAATTAATATATAAATAATAAAATAATAAATTATGTGTTCAATGGTTAAAGTTATATGTTAATGGTTAAAAATTTCATGTTCTATATGGTTTCATATTTATTAATTTTGGCTACATGTTTAATGATTAAAGTCGCATGTTTAATGGTAAAAAATTTCATGTTCTAGAAGGTTTCATATTTATTGGTGATGATAATTGCATATTAATGGCCAAAGTTGCATGTTGATGGTTAAAAATTGCACGTTCTAAAAGATTTCATATTTATTGGTTGTGATTACATGTCTAATGGTTAAATTTGCATGCTCAATGGTTAGAAGTTTCAAATTCTAGAATGTTTCATATTTATTGGTTGTGATAATTGCATGTTAATGATCAAAGTTGCATGTTAATGGTTAAAAATTGCATGTTCTAGAAAATTTCATGTTTATTGGTTGTGGTTGCATAACTAATGGTTAAAGTTGCATGTTCAATGGTTATAAGTTTCATTATCTAGAAGGTTTAATATTTATTGGTTGTGATAATTGATTATTAATGGTCAAAGTTGTATATTAATGGTTAAAAATTACAAGCTCTAGAAGATTTCATGTTTATTGGTTGTGGTGTATGTCTAATGGTTAAAGTTACATGTTCAATGATTAGAAATGTCATATTCTAAAAGGTTTCATATTTATTGGTTGTGATAATTGCATATTAATGGTCAAAGTTGCATGTTAATGGTTAAAAGTTGCATGTTCTATAAGGTTTCATATTTATTACTTATTAGTAGTGGTTGCATGTCTTATGATTAAAGTTGCATGTCAAATGGTTAGAAGTTTCACGTTTTAGAAGATTTCATATTTATTGGTTGTGATAATTGCATGTTAATGGTCAAAGTTGTATATTAATGGTTAAAAATTGCATGTTCTAGAAGCTTTCATATTTATTGGTTGTGGTTGCATGTCTAATGGTTAAAGTTGCATGTTTAATGGTTATAAGTTTCATGTTCTAGAAGGTTTTATATTTATTGGTTGTGATAATTGCTTGTTAATGGTCAAAGTTGCATATTCTATAAGATTTCATGTTTATTGGTTGTGGGTGCATGTTTAATAATTAAAGTTGCATGTTCAATGATTAGAAGTTTCATGTTCTAGAAGGTTTCAAATTTATTGGTTGTGATAATTGCTTGTTAATGGTTTAAATTGCATGTTAATGGTTAAAAATTACATGTTCTAGAAGATTTCATATTTATTGATTGTGGTTGCATGTATAATGGTTAAAATTACATGTTTAATGGTTAAAAGTTTCATATTCATGAAGATTTCATATTTATTGATTATGATAATTGCATGTTAATGGTCAAAGTTGCATGTTAATGGTTAAATGTTACATGTTATATAAAGTTTCATATTTATTGCCTGTGGTTGCATGTCTAACGGTTAAAGTTGCATGTTCAATGGTTATAAGTTTTATGTTCTGGAAGGTTTCATATTAATTGGTAGTGATAATTACATGTTAATGGTTAAAAATTACATGTTGTAGAAGATTTAATATTTATTGGTTGTGGTTGCATGTCTAATGGTTAAAGTTGCATGTTCAATGGTTAGAAGTTTCATGTTCTAGAAGATTTCATATTTATTGGTAGTGATAATTGCATGTTAATTCTAAAAGGTTTCATATTTATTAGTTGTGGTTGCATGTTCAATGTTCAGAAATTACATGTTATAGAAGGTTTCATATTTATTGATTGTGATAATTGTATGTTAATGATCAAAATTATATATTAATGGTAAAAAGGTTTCATGTTATTAAAAGTTTCATATTTATTGGTCAAAATTGCATATCTAATGTTGTTTGTTGTAGGTTTAATGGTTCTAATTACATGATCAGTTTTCGAAACATAAAAAATTACATGTTATTGCTTAAAAAATACAGGTCTAATGGCTAAAATTGTATGTTAATGATAAAAGATTTCATATTTATTAGTAAATATTTCATATTTATTAGTCAAAATTGCAATTCTAATGGTGTTAATTGCATGTTTAATAGTCTTAATTACATGATCAGTATTTCGAGGCATAAAAAATTCATGTAGAATGGTATTTGTTGCATATTTAATGATCGTTGTTGCATGATTACCGGCTATTCAAGTTACAAGTTACAAAACAAATTATCATTTATTTAATATTCATTTAATCTTTAACTGTTGGATCTCAAATAATTTATTCTAAGGGTTATAATAACATGGGTATCACATACCTTAGGGTATTGTAGATGCCCCCATAAAACAAAGCAACTAAACAAATTAAGGTTACTCTTGGATTGATGAAAGAGTATAGAATGTAATTTAAAATATTTAAAATAATTGTTTGGATTGATGGAAGAGTGGAAGAGAGTGTAATAAACAAATAATATTGAGCCATTGAAAATAATCGGTCCAAATTGGAGGATTATGTATGAAACGTAACTTTAAAAAAATAATATTATATATGAAGATAAATTTACCCCTTGAAGACAAATCTAGAAGGATGGAACTCATATCATTGTCCTATCCAGTTGGACTTCACAGAAAATTTCTCAACGAGATTTGCTAGAAGAGGTTGTAAGAGAAGGTTATTTTTCGTAGATATATGGTGTTGGTATGAGAGATGTTGCTGATTATCAAAGAGTGTTGGAGTGATTTGGATGTGGTGAAGAGGTATAGTGCAATCCAACACTTTAGTTGAATCGTGAGTTGCTCTCAACGGAAGTTACAACACTGGAGTTCTGAGACTTTCAGCAAGAGGATGATGCAACTAAAAGAGTTAGTGGTGAAGCTGAGTCTCCTAAAGAAATTGGATGATCAATATAACAATGAGAAAGAATTACTAGACACGGAAAAATAAATGACAAGATCCTCCTAGATGATGAAATTTTTTGGAGACAAAGGTCAAAAGTTCAATTGTTGAAAGAAGATGATAGAAACACCAATTTCTTCCACGCTAAATCTTCTTAGCTTCGAAGAAAAAAAATGAGATTCGAGGGATTTTGGATGAGCATGGGAATTGGCCAGTGGAAGAGGAGGAAATTGAAAAGGTTATTTGTGCTTACTTTAACAATATGTTTACCTCCTCAAACCCTTCACGAGTCCATATGCACAAAGCTACAAAATCCTTTTCCAACAGGCTGACCGAGTCCATGATCAACACTCTATGGCTCTTTTCACCCAAGATGAGATTTGGGAGAAAAAAAGATATATCTTACCAAAGCCCCAGATCCCGACGGGCTCCATGCAGTGTTTTTTCAAAGATATTGGAAATACGTAGGGGCCCAAGTATCCCAAACATGTTTTGAAGTGCTAAACAACCTTACTGACATTTCAAGCCCCAAACCACACCCTAATAACCCTTATCCCAAAAAAGCCAACCAAATGAAATCTCATTTTTCCGTCCTATAAGTTTATGCAATATCATATACAGAATCATAGCAAAATCAATAGCCAGTACACTCAAACCTATCCTTGGGGACATCCTCTCTCCCACCTAAAGTGCCTTAATACTAAACAGACTCATCTCAGACAACATCACTATGGGATATGAGTGCTTGCATAAGCTAAAAAATCAAAAAAAGGAAAAAAAAAGGCTGGTGGCATTAAAGTTGGATATTAGCAAGGCATACGATAGAATCGAGTGGAATTTAACTGGATGTAGTCTTAGGGAAAATGGGTTTCCTAGAGAAATGGAGGCAAATGATCCAAAACTTTATTACTTCAACAAGTCTTTCGTTTATGATAAATGGTCAAGCAAGAGGATGGATAAAGCCACATAGGGAACTTTGGCAAGGATGTCCATTATCTCCATTCCTTTTTATTCTATACATATAAGCTTTCAGTGTTTTTCTGAATAAATTTGGAATGGAGAAAAACTTTAGCGGCATCCAGTTTGCAAATGAGCTTTCAGTTTCTCACTTGATATTTGCGGACGATAGCCTTGTCTTCTCCCAAGCTTATGCGAAAGAGTGCTCTTTCCTTAAGGATTCTTTTGATACATACTCAGCAGCGTTGGGTCATGTTTTCAACCTAGAGAAATCTTTTGTTTAGTTTGAAAATTGAAAATTCCCGACTAAAGAGTTGTTCTGTCCATAAACGCAGCGGAATTACCTACTTTAACAGTGACAGGTTAAAGATAGAGTGTCTATGGAAAATTGCCAAACACCCTTAATATAACAATTATCAAAGTAGTAAATTGCAGAATAAATAAAGCATCAATAATCAACCCATGGGTTTTGTTGATATAGTGGAAAACTCGTGCACGTAAAAAACCACTATGGGTATAGGCTACTACTCAAAATCCACTATAAAGAGAATAAATTACAGTGATGGTTTTAGATATTAAGCGACAAGTTCGCAGACTCTAAACCTCTAGACTGTAATAACCCTATGAACTTCTAGGGCCCGACACCAACGACTTTCTTCAGAACCTCTGAAGTTTCTTCAATGGATTAACCCTCGCAAACTCGCGATGCCAGAATTCTGTCAGCCAATCTCCTCATAAAGAACTATGAAGGCTTAGGATCTTAGGTTAGGGTTGTGTATGTGTTGATGGATTGTCAACATATTCAGTTCACTAGAACAAAAAGAATAGGGATGCAATGAAGTCTTCAAGGTGAACAAAATAAGAAGGTAGAAACTAATAATTCTTAGGCCCCAAGGTATTGTGTTTCCAACCAGGTTTAATGTGGCTAAGGTTTTTTTAAATAGGTAGGGTTTTCCTTGTTATAATTTACCTTGAAAACACATCTAAAATAACAAAGGATCTCAGTTTCGCTCGAATGTCAACTCAAACGCGTGTCGCATGCAGTTTTTTCCGCATTTTCGTTCGAATGACATATCGAACGCAACTAGAACGTGAGCTTTATGGAAGCATTCGTTCGAACATACTGAAGAACGTAACTCAAACGGAAGCTCTCCGACCTCTTTAGTTCAAACCAAACAACAAACGTGCTGTAAACGCACCTTGTTCGAACATTATAACAAACGCACCACGAACGTAGATCCATGCAGCCCATGCAAAGTCTTCAACCACTCATCCAATTACACCGAGATCATTAAGACTAATTATAACTCAATTGGACTTAGTTTTGATACGGGATAGCCAACACATTTGGACCTAACAATTTCCCCATTTGGCATTCCGTGACAAAACCACCTAATACAAAGACTAAAGTACTAGACGAAAAAATAAAAATAATCAACTGTCAACCATCAAGATAAGGACGTATTACAATATGACTCAATCTAATACCTAACACCAAATAGTCTTGAAATCGACGTAGCCACAAAAACGACGATGCATAAAATGAAGACGCCGCGTAAATATAACATGCTCACCTGCAATAATAACAAACAAAAAAAAACATATCGTGAAAAGCATTTGTGTAAAGAATAAAAATAAAGAGCAGTAAACATGATGATACCAATTGAAATAAACATCAAATAAGCTTAATCATCAAACAACAAAATAAGCTCCCCCTTAGGTACATCTTCCTCTGAATATAACAACCCTAAGCATTACAACTACTCCATTTTTTATCACAAAATGACAATGGGAATATAAGGACCGAATGCACATAGAAAACCATACAGTAAACTCAACAGGAGACACCAACACAACTTTCTCCCTCTAACTAACACCACGACGCAGTTAGCAATAATAACATACAAGAAAGAAAACATAAGAAACTAGGGAACAATGCAATGTAAAAAAATGATGTAAAACACATACAAACACACGCAAAAACATGACTTAAAATAGCAGTTCACGCAAGTACAATGATACACAGTCAATACTCAGATGTTTATGATACGATATAATATGAGACATTTTCATTCACGCTCAGCAATACACGTATGCATATAACATAAACAACAAAATATAGCAAGCACTTACGTGAAAAATAGTACACAACAAATTAATTCTTTAAGATCTTAATTTTATGAGCATGAATAAGCTATAGTAGACCCAGTCACAGTTACAGTTTGAATAGAAAACAAAACCAAAAATCGAACCGGTCAAACCATAATCGTAACCGATTGATCGATTCGGTTAGGCGAACCGTAACAGAACCACAAATCGTGAGGTTCGGTTATAGTTGAATACATTTTTGAACCGCCGGTTAGGCGGTTCAAAGGTTCCAAACAGGAACCATACTGTTTTGATTTGGAACCGAAAAAAATTAATTTATAAAATTAAAAAACAAAAAATTAATTTATAAAAAAACGGTCTGATCTGTAATCGTAATTGAAACGTACAGTTTAGTTCGGTTCAATGGTTACGGTTCGGCGGTTGGCTCGAACCGTAACAGTACGGTTCTGTTAGGGTTCGAGCCAGGCTCAAATCGTAATCGTTGCAAACCGGACCGTGGCCACCTTTAAGATATAGAAGCCAAATCTCATGAAATATCTAGTGTACAAAATAACTGTTCAAATTCAGCACTACTAGGACCTGAAAATTAGCAACACTGGTTGCATGCTGTTCATTAACTCCCCTTAAATATGAGCTCACAAAAAATAACTCTTTCGAGTGAAGTGTTTTGCCATTATCTTTTAAATTTGGCACAAAGTAACTTTTAATTACTTATATTTGAAGTACCTGAGACTCATTTATAGTTGAAGTACGTGAGACTCATTTATATTTTATCAATGAATATTTTAAACGGGGATAACATATTTCATATAGTCAAAGGTCACACTATTAAGTGATCTAAATATCGCAGAGATTAGACTGCTTATCCAATGACTCATATATGAAACTATGCCTTAAAAATAAAATAGTGTGTTAAGTGAAATGCAAGCACAATATATACTAAGAGTTTTTATCATACACACTTATATACACATATCATTAAGAAAACAAAAGCATATTACACATGTATAACCATATATCCTACACACCAAGATCACATGCACAAGCTTCTACATGCTATTACAAGCCTCAAAAATCTTTTTGGTCTTTTCAAAATTTCTAATTTTTTTTTATATTTTTATGTTTATTAAAAAAATAAATAAAAGACACAAGGTTGGATAATATCCAATGGTACATGGAGTTGTATCCAGAGTGCAGGTCATAATACCGTCCATTTGGAATCGGCTATGAAATTTATGTCCGAGTTTTCATCATATATACAAGGGATATAACAAAACAACTCACACATGCAATGCAATAAAAATAAATAAACACGCAATGCACCATGCAAAAATAAAACACACAGACCCACACATACAATACAGAAAATAGAATACATTAACTAATGCGAGACACACATATGTGTAGTCTCATTAATCCTCACATGATCGTGACATTATGAAGTGTTAGGGAATTCATCTTCCTTTCTCACCAAAATTCGTTTAGGAATATCCTTCACTTGAGATTTCCTAGTCAACATCATCGATTTCTCACTAATAAATTGAGTTTGTTTAGCTAGTGCAGAAACTTGACGAACTAGATCTGAAGAGTCAGATCTAAGTAGAGCAACATTAGTCATTTTCTTTTGCTTTCTTAACTTAAAACGCTAAGGCTTAATATGACCAGATTTGCTGCAAAGATGGAAAACTGGTATAAATCTCGGACAAGATCGAGGTTTACATGAGACACCTCTAAGTTGAGGTTGAAGCACAGGACGAGGGGCAACTAGATGAGTCGCATGACTCGCATCTATAGGCTTCTTACCTAAGTCACGATGAAGAGGTATAATAGTCTGACTAGACTTTGACTTGGCTCTGACAAACAGAGTTTTAGAAGTAGATGTCTTGTCACAGCTTGGCTTGATAAAGCCTAGACATTTCTTCTCACAATGAGGCATACCAATCCCTAACATGTTGAATAACTTTTTAATCCCACTAGAAAATACATATATTTGAGTCGTAGTATTTTTAAGCTCCCTCTCTAGGGATTTGACTCTATCTACTAAACCTTTATTCATATCTTTAAGATATGCAACAATAATTAAACTTTTCTTAAGCTTCGCTTGAATTTCACTTTTTTTCTAGTTCTGTCTCTTTTAGTTACTTAATGACATCAACATTTATCCTTTTGATACTCAATCTCTCATTATATAGCTCAGTGTAGGTTGTATGAAGATCATCTTCATCTTCATAGTCATTATGAGATGACTCAGTACAGACATCTATATCGCTCACAGCAGCCTATGTCTCTCCAACCATACTGGAAGAAAATGCAATGTACTTGCACTTCTCTTTAGAAGACTTGTCAGAAGAATGCACATCTTCAGATTCTTCATCACTATAAGAGACCATCTTAACTTGTTTGCCTTTCATCCAAAATAACAAAGAATCGTAGTCTCATTCAAACGTAAACTGAAATGCATGTCGCACGCAGCTTGTTCCGTATTTTCGTTCGAATGGTATATCGAACGCAACTCGAACATGAGCTCTCTGGAAGGATTCATTCAAACATATTGATGAACGTAACTCGAACGGAAGCTCTCCGACCTCTTTCATTCGAACCAAACAACAAACGTGCCACAAACGCACCTCGTCCGAACATTATAACAAACTCGCCATGAACGTAGTTCCATGCAGCCCATGCAAAGTCTTTAACCACTCATCCAATTGCACCGAGATCGTTAAGACTCATTACAACTCAATTGGACTAGTTTTGACAAGGGATTGCCAACACATTTGGACCTAACATAATTCAATCCCAATACATATAGAGGAATAAAAGAAGCAATCAGACATATTTTTGGGCTTGGTAATACTGTTCAGCATGAAAAATACTTGGGGTTATCGTCGATCATAGGCAGAAACAAGAAGCAAGTGTTCAACGATTTAAAGACTAAAATCATAAATAGAATGCGAAACTGACAGCACAAAATATTCTCGAGTGGCGGTAAAGAAACTCTCATTAAGCTATCTCGTCATATACCATGAGTGTTTTTAAAATCCCTTGGGGGCTCTGTGATGATATCCAAAAGAAAATTACTGCATATTGGTAGGGTTCAACTGAGGATGAAAAGAAAATTCATTGGACTAGCTGGGAGAATCTGAATAAGTAAAAGTGAGATGGGGCTTGGATTCAGAAATTTTGAGGGTTTCAACCAAGCTATATTGGCAAAACAAGAGTGGAGAATTCTGAATGAGCCAAATTCTTTAATGGCGAAAGTGTTTAAAGCTAGGTACTTTAAAAATGGTCAATTCTAGAACGCTAAACTGGGACACCAACCATCTTTTATCTGGCGTGACATTTTGTGGGGAGGCAAATTCTTAAAAAAATGCATTAATGGAGGATTGGAAATGGAGAGCGGGCGTTGATTTATGAAAGCAACTTGATCCCAAGGTATTCCATGTTCAAACCGATTTCTACGACTTCTTTCCCGGAGGACGCAAAGGTTAGTGAGGTAATAAAAGATGATAATACCTAGGATGAAAGCATTATTCTATAACATTTCCCTATTTTGGATTCTCACGAAATTCTTAACATTCCATTACCAAGAGTCCCAAAAGCAGATCAATAGTGTTGGCATTTTGACAAGATAGGCCTTTTTACGGTTATGAGTGCTTATCACCTTGCCATGGAAACAAGAAAAGTAAACAAAGCCTCAAGTTCGAAGGATAAAATGAGTCATTGGCAGGGAATTTGGAGCTTATTTTTACCAATGAAGATCAATATTCTTTTGTAGAGAAGCCTTGCTGACCTGCTTCCAACTACGTCAAAGCTTGTGATGAGGAAAGTGGTGGATACTGAGTTATTGTTGAAAACAGCTTGCATATGCATGCAGAAGGAAAAAACAGAGGCAACCGAAAGTTGGTGTGACATCCACCGAAAGCATGATAATACACTGCCAGCTTGAACCAAGTTTCCAAAACCGTGTGGCACTGTTCACACGGTTTTGGCACTATAAAAAGAGCCCTTCACCCATTGCAAAATCATCCCAGAACTCATAAGTGAGTGAGAATAGAGAGTAAAGATGGTTGAGATGTTTTTTGTAAAATTTTAGGGTTAAGCTTGTAATTCTTTTGTGGTGTAGTAAAAGAAGAGTTTTCCTTTCACATCTCCTCTATTGTATGTGTTTCATCACAACAAGTGGTATTAGAGTTAAGATTACTCGTAGGGATCTTGAAACTCGGAAACAGAGTTTCGGTTCGGAAAGTCGGTTCGGACGAAAGCTGTCAAAAATCGATTTTGAGCATACCATCAGAGTTTTCACGGCGAGACGAGCACGGTGGTATTTTCCGACGATAGATCAGAGGTCCAGAACGGCCGCACACGCCAGGCAGCAGCTCGCTCACGCGCTCCACGCGCGTCGCACGCGCCCTGAAGGTTGAAGACGACTGCCACGTCAGCAGTCCAGTCAGCATCACATGTCACCTAGTCAGCGCCCAGGCAGCTGCCACGTCAGCTGCCACGTCATCCGCCATGTCAGCGCCACGTTAGCATACCAGATAAATTTCAGAAAAGTCACTGAACTTTCGTGAAATTACATTTTAGCCCCTGTACTTTTTCGAAATTATAATTTAGCCCCTGAACTTTTTTGAAATTGCACTTTAGTCTATGAAATTTTTCGTAATTGTACTTTGGCCCCTAAACTTTCAGAAATTACACTTTGACCCCTGTAATTTCTGAAATTTGCCATTTGGTCCCTGTGTCGGATTTTGACAAACGAAGTGTCATTTCCACCATTTTTGACCATTCCGGACGCAACAGTGAGCTCCATTTTTTTGAAATTCTGCTTAGAATTTTTATGATGGATGAGGGCAACGGAAAAATGGTTTTTTTAACCAGTACCAACTATTTCACATGGATATGAAGGATGCAAGACCTTCTGTATGTGAAGAACTATGATGGATTGGTATTTCTGGAGTAGAAACCAGAAGGAATGTCCGATGAGAAGTGGGCTAATCTTCACCAGAAAACATGCAGTATTATTCGTCAGTGGATCGACGATAGTATCGTGAACCATGTCAGTGAAGAAACAAATGCATGTGTCTTATGGAGAAAGCTGGAGGAGCTTTTCCGAGCAAAGACTGACAACAACAAGCTGTAATACATCAAGAAAATGATGGGTTTGAAATACCAAGAAGGTACAGCTGTGGCGGACCACATCAACGATTTCCTCAGAACAATGAAAGAATTGTCTGGATTGGGCATAGACTTCAGAGATGAGGTAAATGGCTTAATACTTCTAAATACGTTACCAGAATCTTGGGAAATGTTCAGATCTATGGTGATAAATTCAGCCGCATATGGGAAAGTCATTATGGAGATGGCAAAGACCAGGATCTTCGAGGAAGAAAAGAGGACGAGAATGCAAGAGTCAACATCAACCTCAACCTCAAAAGCTCTAGTGACTGAGAAGAACACTAGAAGGGGGAGGAGTAAAAGCCGAGGCCCAGGTAAATCAGACAAGAACCGAAGGAAATCAAGAACAAAAGATATTGAGTGCTCCACTGTAAAAAAAAGGCCATATGAAGAGAGATTGCTACAAACTGAAGAACGAGCAGTCCAGGAGAGATGATGACTCTAACCAAGAAAGAGTTGCTACTACCACCGATAAAACCTCCAAAGAATTCTGTATTATGTATGAAGAAGATGTTGTAAATCTTACCAGCCACGAGACCAGTTGGGTGATAGATAGTGGCGCCTCCATACACGCTACATCTCGCAGAGACTTCTTTTCATCTTACACACTAGGAGACTACGGTGCTGTAAGGATAGGGAATGACAGACAGTCCAAAGCCGTCGGTATTGGAGACATCTGCCTTGAAACAGACAACGGGACAAGGCTATTGTTGAAGGGAGTCAAGCACATCCCAGATATCCGGTTAAACCTGATCTCAACGGGCAAGCTGGATGATGAAGGCTTCTGCAACACCTTTAGTGACGGAACCTGGAAGCTCACTAAAGGATCAATGGTGGTGGCAAAAGGTAAGAAAGATTCAACTCTGTATTTAATGCATGCTAAGATTTCCAATAGTATCATAAATATAGTTAACAGTAATGAGGCAGCCGAGTTATGACATAAAAAGCTCGGTCACATGAGTCAGCCGGGGATGGAAATACTACGCAGGTGAAATGTTCTTCCCGAATTGAAGAACTCACAATTACGGAAGCGTGAACACTGCATGGCTGGAAAGCATAACAGAGTGTCCTTCCAGAGCTCCCCGCCTCAATGGAAACCAGAGGTACTTGACCTCATACATTCAGATATATGTGGTCCGATGCAGACACAAAAAATTGGCGGGTCACTTTACTTTGTGACATTCATAGACGATCATTCAAGGAAGATCTGGGCATACACCTTGAAGAGAAAAGACCAAGTGCTTGGAGTGTTCAAGGAGTTTTGACATGATCCAGGCCGACAACAAAGCAAAAGACCCATTACAAGTACCAGAAGGGCCAATTACGAGGCAGATGACCAAAAGACTCAGAGAAGCAATGTCGGGATTAGTTCAGAGTTTTATGACCGATTGCAACAAACAAATAAAGACGCATGTGGGCTTCAATAGAGAGGGCCCAAAACCACTTCACTTGGCCCAAATCAGTTTTGAATGAAGCTTCACAGGCCTTTGAAGACTTGAAGACTTTGGTATTTTTGTAATTTAGCCTTTATGGGCATTGTTCTCTTTATGCCTTTAGGGTTTCTCTTTGTAACACTATTTAATCTTTCTTTCTTTTTGATTTTAAACAATGAACGAAATTTGTAAAACTCAAAAGCTTAAAGCTTTGGCTATGGCCGAATTCTTGTAAGGGAGGGATTCCCCTTTTCAAGTTTGAATCGACTTATCTAAGTTTGGAAAACTTAGTGGCGTCTCCATTGCTAGCAAAACACTACAAGGATTCATCTTAAAGGTTCTCAAGGACAAGTTCTTTGTGGGTTTTCTTTGTGGCCTTGGAAGGGTTTTGTTCCTACAAAATCAAATTTGCGATTCTTGGGGTTCTGCCCGTTGCTTGGGGTTTGCTTGGATTTCGAATCCAAGTGGGTTTCTTGTCATTTGGTATCTAGAGCTCAGGGTTCCAAGGTCTGATTTTCCTATCTTTACCTTTTGTTCGATTCTGTTTTTATTTTCGTTCTTTGTTATTTTCGTTTCAGTTCTTGTGGGATCTTGTTTCTGTTTTCGTTTTGTTTATTTCTAGATATGGTTTTGTTGTGTTCTGCATATTAGTTCATCTTTTTTCATTTTCCAGTTCTGGGTTTTGTTCTGTTCTTCATATCAGTTCGTCATATACTTTCTGTTTTTTAGCATATGTTGAAGAAATAAGCATGTTCTTTGGCGGCTGTGTGATTTGTTTCTAAAACCCCAGTGATTAAAAAAAAACCTTCAGATTCAGACCCTGACCAGTAGCCACTGAAATCCGACCCTGAAAAATTAGCCTCTGAAATCAGACTCTAAATTCATACTCTGAAATTAGACCCTGAAACTTAGCCTCTAAAATAGCCTCTGAAATCAGACCCTGAAAATCAGCTGCTGAAATCGGAACCTAAATCAGCCTCTGAAATCAGAACCTTAATCAGCTACTGAAATCAGAACATTAAACAGCTTCTGAAGTTATCAAACAAAAAAAAGGGACTTGAGTGATAGTGATCACTTGAGCAAAAAAAAAAGAGAGTAAATAAGTGAAAAGTTTTGGTTGAATTTAGTTTGTTCCATATTATCATTTGGGTGTCCATGAAGGGTATTCCATCAAAATTTCTATAGAGGTGCCAAATTTTCTCCCGAAATTGCATACGACCGTGAATTTGCATGCTTATTTTTTTTCCATTGTGCTAATTGTTTACTTCTTTATTCTAATTACTCTAGCTTAAGTATTATTGATTGAGTCTTCGTCATTGCTATTCATGTTCATATTTTGTTTGCGCATGCCCTATATATATATTATAATTACTCTAGCTTAAATTTCTCCGTTGTGTTTCATGCTAGCTTGAGGACTACACTTTGTTTTGTATTCTTGGATTGAGTGTGATTCACATTTGAATTGAGGAAGAACTCAAGAGTGGTAAAAGGCAGTGATTGTGAGCACAATATCGGGTAAAAGTCAATAAAGTACAAACACGAGTGAAGTGATATAATTCGAGTGTAAACACGTGAGATTGTGAGGATTTACATATTTGCTTTACTTTCTTGTTATTTCTAATCTGTCTGTTTAGTGTTGAGATGGAAGGTCTAACCACTGATGAAAAACTTGAGGCTTTGGATAGGAAATTTACAGATATGATGAAGAACATGAATACTACTTTGGAGAGATTGACCAAGAGTGTAGAAAGTATTCAAACTGGTAGTGGTCCCAGAGCACCACTATCCCAGCATATACCACCACCTCAGAATGTACCACCACCTCATAATGTGCCACCTCGACATGTACCACCACAGTACGTACCACTAGATGAAGAGGAAGCTAAAAATGAGTTTGATGATTCTGATGGTCTTGATGATGTGGATGAGAGATTTCAGCCTGGGCATGATATGAGACCTAATAGAAGGTTTGATAGGAGGAATGATAGGAAGGATAGACGATTTGATGATAGAGGTGCATTTGATGCCAGAAGAGGGGTGTGGGAACACAGGAACTGGGCGACGCATGCTGTCCCGGGCTCGCGGCCCGGTAGGGAGTACGGAGTAGCCATGGGGGACTAAACAGGAGAATAATGGAGTCGCCACCCGGTGTGAATCGGGAAAATGAGATTTAAGGCCGCACTCACCCCTCGTAAGGGAAGACCTCAAACCATTGGGTTCGGAATGGTCCCTTACTTATGCCACTTGTAATGACAGGATTTATGTAATAATTTAATCAGACTTAAGTAGCACTTATTTCCAAGAGTATCATGCTACTAAATTCACGGGTACAAAATAAAACTTATACATACATTTCACATATATCTCACATCTAAGAACACATGCCTGAAAATACCTCAAAGTAACAATGAACATACAACTTCATTCAGCATATCATATTCATGAAAAACACAAGCATACATAATAACCGCACAAGCATACATGTGAGCACTTTTCCAAGTGATACGTGGAATTGTATCCCAAGTACAGACCGCATTACCGTCCATTCGGAATCGGCTACGGAATTTATGTCTGGGTTTTCATCCGATATATCACAAGAAATAATACTCCAAAGTCAACATGGCATAGGTATATGAATCGTAATGCGTTAAATCAAGACTAAGGCAAATGACGCAACTAATGGAATAAACATGCTTTTCATTATTATGTGCACAAAGATAAGAATGACTATGTGTGGTTCCATAAAAAAATCACCTAAGAAACAATTATACATGGCATGTGATGAATATGTCTCAGTTCAGTGTGTTCGCGTTCGTGTAGCGTTCGTAAACGCGTTCGAACGGTAAACAGAAGGTTCGCGTTCGTATGGCGTTTGATAACGCGTTCGAACGGAAATGAAACAGAATGCTCACGTTCGTATGGCGTTTGTTAACGCGTTCGAACGGAAATGAAACAGAATGCTCACGTTCGTATGGCGTTCGTGAACGCGTTCGAATGGAAATGAAACAGAATACTCACGTTCGTATGGCGTTTATGAACGCGTTCGAACAGAAATGAGACCTGATGCATGATAAGGCAAAATGCATGCGCGTTCGAGTTGTGTTCGTAAATACGTTTGAACGGGAACAGACCTGGTGCATGAAATGGGACGCAATACATAAACAACAAAATAAAGGGGCGCGGCGAAGTACTGCCGTAAAGGTGGCCTTTTGGGGCTATTGGTCTCTCAAAGAGAGGACCTTTAGACCAACATACTAAGCCCATGCGCGTCACATCACAACACATGAAATAAAGACAATAAAAGTGTAGGACTTCGTATGCCATATTGAACGTACATTCAACCCAAACACACTTTGTCTAGCGCGGCGAAGTAGTGTCACAAAGGTGGCCTTTTAGGCTCTTCGTCTCTCAAATAGAGGACCTTTGGACTAACTCACTAAGCCCATGCGCTCGATCGCATCATACATACAAAAATAGAGCCAATCATATCAAAACCAAGTATGCCCGATTGAACACATCTTACATCCAATCCGAACACACATCAACCGGCGCGGCAAAGCATCGTGGTAAAGGGTTTTAACCCCTCCCCATAAGGGATCTTTCATTCCACTTAATAAGCCCATGTGCTTGATTGAACCATGCATAAAAAGATAAAGACAATCATATCAAACTAAGTATGCCCGATTGAACACATCTTACATCCAACCGAACACACATCAACCGGCGCGACAAAGCATCATGGTAAAGGGCTTTAACCCCTCCCCATAGGGGATCTTTCATTCCACTTACTAAGCCCATGCGCTCGATTGAGTCATGCATAAAAACATAAAGGCAATCATATCAAACTAAGTATGCCCGATTGAACGTATCTTGCATCCAACCGAACACACATCAACCGACGCGGCAAAGCATCGTGGTAAAGGGCTTTAACCCCTCCCCATAGGGGATCTTTCATTCCACTTACTAAGCCCATGCGCTCGATTGAATCATGCATAAATAAACAACATACAGAATTCAAGTGACGAAAAATAAATAAACAAAAGCAACACAAAACAAAAGAGGGTGCCGTTTACTCAAGCGGTACGTGGAGTTGTGTCCCGAGTACAGATCATATTACCGTCCATTCGGAATCGGCTATGAAATTTATGTCCGGGTTCCATCCGATATACCGCGAGAGTTGACACGTCTCTCATTTTATTCCACAGCCACAACAACTACATCTCATAATTCATGCATATTTATCTACTCAAGGGCCACAACATGCATTTCAACATGACAATCATGCAAGTAATATTTAATAAATAATACAAAAAAAACGAGTGTGAAAGATACCCTCAGGTCTAACCTTTTTGCCAACTTTCAGGCTTGCGTTTCACGGACGTCGGAAGGGTACAGCTCCTCAACTTCTCCGGTTCACTGGTTTAGCGTCCTAGCTCACTGCTTTGCTGTTTTGCTTGCGGTTCGAACTCCGTTCTGCTCATGTTCGGCCTCTGTTTTGCTGCTCACTGCTCAGGCCACCTATTTTGACGTTTCAATGAACTGTTCCAAGTTTGTGTGGGTTCTTAGTGCAGTTGTGTGTGATTATTTTAAGGATTATGAATGCAGTCTCTTTATGTTACCGTTTTTAAGATTTTTAGGCAATGTTTTAAGTGTATTTTGCTGCTGTTTTAGGGGTTAAATTACTGCTGTTTGGGCGTGATTTAGGGACTGGTTTGGGTCAGTTTTGGTGGGAAGAGGGCTGCTGTTCGGGGGTACTTTAGTGGCTGTTTGGGGCGTGTTTGGGCTGTCGTTGGGGGTATATTTTTCGGTGATGTGTGGAGGCTTAGGGGGTTGCTATTTTCGGTGGTGATTAGGAGTTGTTTTGGTGGTTGGAGGGGGTGTGAATGGCTATTGTATTTTCGGTAATATGAGAGTGTTTGAGGGCTTGTTGTTTTCGGTAATGTGAGAGTGGGGGTGAAGAGAGTTGTTTGTTATTATGTGTATGAGCTAGGCGTTGGAAATTCTTTTCTTCTTTTATTTTTCTGTGATGGGCGTGAACTAGGAGGGCCAATGCCTTGGAGATGTGTGGTTTATATAGAGAAAGGCTAGGGCTTCATCTTGTCTCACAAGGAAGGGATTTTGGCATTAAAAAGAGGATTTGATTTGGTGTTGAGCAAGGAAAGTCAAAGATTGAGGGGGGACAAATCTTGGCTAGAATAGGAAGTCAATATCTTTAATTTGTTATGATTGATTTTAATTAGGCATGACATCTTTTAATTTAGTATGTGATTTGTTTAGTTAGGAAGTTAATATACTTGATTTATCTTCATTAGGTATGATTATATTTTGTGTTTTATTTAATTGGTAAATGGTTTAAATATTTTATTTAATATTTAATGTTTAATTTAATTAAATTGGGATGTGTTTTATGGGCTTTGGGGAGCTAATTGGGCTGGGGTGCGAGGTAGCAGCAAAACCAGAAACACCGACGCCGTTTGAACGCCAATTCGAACGCCACACGAACATCCGCAATCTGTCTGACGTTCGAACGAAGTAACGAACGCAGCACTAACGAAGACAGTGAGCTTGTGAAATAAACTTGATGACATACTTATTTCGGATTTCCCATTCCGACCTTCGTTTCCCGCAATATCCTTAGCTAAAAAGGTAGTGCCTCCAACTAAGACTCATCATCGGGTTTCACATGCAAAAATGAAATGCCTACAAGGGGATTATGATAGGAGGGGATATGGTAAACGAGGAGATGTAGATGGGATCTAGGTAACATCAAGATCAAGATACCAACATTCCACGACAAGAATGATCCTGAAGCTTATTTAGAATGGGAAAAGAAAATATAATTGATTTTCAACTGTCATCACTACTCAGACGAGAAGAAGATCAATCTAGCAGCAATTGAGTTTACCGATTATGCTATGATTTGGTGGGATCATCTTGTCTCTACTCGGAGGAGAAATTATGAGAGACCGGTTCAGACATTGGCAGAACTTAGAGGTCTCATGAGAAAGAGATTTATACCCAACCATTACTATAGGGAATTATATATGAAACTACAACATCTGTATTAGGGGACCAAGAGTGTTGAAGACTATTACACCGAGATGGAAGTTGTCATGATCAAGGTAAATGTAGTTGAGGATGCAGAAGCTACTATGGCACGGTTTCTAGGGGGCTTGAATAGAGAGATTGCAAACTTGGTGGAGTTGCATCACTATGTTGATTTGGAGGATATGCTTCACATGGCTATGAAGGTAGAAAGACAACTCAAGAAAAGGTCAACATCCAGATTTAATACTCATGCTACTTCTGCATGGAAGGGAAAATGAGTTCCGAATGAGAAGCGAGATGGAGGCTTTGACAAGCCTAGAGGCGAGTTCAGTGGAGGCTTTATAAGCCTAGGGCCGAACCTAGTGCCAAGGGTAAATATGATGCAGAACCGAGCAAAACTAGACCAAAACCTGAGGGTGCAGCTACTAGAACTAAGAATGTAAAGTGTTTCAATGTTTGGGCATGAGACACTATGCTTCACAATATCCCAATAGGCGTACCTTAATGATTGATAAAAAGAGTGGAGAGGTATACTCTACCGATAGTGAGGTTGATGAGGAGATGCCAGAGTTGGAGGATGCTAGTGACCATGAGGGAGCTGCATACCCGCTGAATAACTTATCCTTAGTTGTCCAGCGTGCTTTGAGTGCACATGTTGTAGAGGATGAGAGTGTGCAGCAGAGGGAGAACATATTCCATACTAGGTGCCATGTGAATGGCAAGGGGTGTAGTATGATCATAGATGGGGGCAGTTGTACTAATGTTGCTAGCACAACTTTGATTGAGTGATTAGGGTTGAGTTGCTTGAGACACCAGAAGCCTTACAAGTTGCAGTGGTTAAATGATTGTAGGGAAATAAGTGTGAGAAATCATGTATTGTTGAGTTTTACCATTGAGCCATACACAGATGATGTCCTATGTGATGTGATACTGATGCATGCATGACATATTCTTTTGGGTAACCCGTGGCGGTTTGATAAGAAGGTTATTCATGATGGGTTCAAGAACAAGTACTATTTTCAGCATAAGGGAAAAACCCATTACATTATACCCACTTACACATGCACAAGTCCATGAAGATCAGGTTAAATTGTAACTTGAGCGTGATAAAGAGAGAGCGAAGGGAAGCACCACCTTGGGTGAGACTAGTGAGAGTGGTGTATCTGGTGAAAAAAATAAGGCCAAGGCCGTGGGGGTTCCCAAGGGGAGTGTGAGTGAACGTGATGAGGAAACAAAAATGAGAGTTAAAAAGAGTTTCTACATGGGTGAAGGTGAAGCGAGGAAAGCGTTCAAGGCTAGCAAGCTCATGCTATTGTTAGTCTATAAGGAGCCTCATATTTATTTTACTAACATTGACCCTTTGCTTCTTGTGTCTATTTCATCTCTTTTGCAGGATTACAGTGACGTACTGACAGAGGACATACCTAGTGGGCTTCCACCCATTAGAGGTATTGAGCACCATATAGACTTTATACCTGGAGCAGTCATTCCTAACAGACCGGCTTATAGGAGCAATCCCGATGAGACAAATGAGCTACAAAGGCAAGTACGGGAGTTGATGGACAATGGGTATGTAAGGGAAATCATGAGTCCTTGTGCAGTACCAGTGCTTCTAGTTCCTAAGAAAGATGGGACGTGGCGTATGTGCGTTGATTGTCGAGCTATCAACAATATTACGGTAAAGTATCGTCACCTCATTCCTAGACTAGATGACATGTTGGATGAATTGCATGGTTCCAAAATTTTTAGTAAGATTGATTTAAAGAGTGGATACCATCAAATTCGCATGAGAGAGGGAGATGAGTGGAAAACTGCATTTAAGACTAAGTATGACTTGTATGAATGGTTAGTTATGCCATTTGGTTTTTCAAACGCACCTAACACATTTATGAGATTGATGGATCATGTTATGCGTGCATTTTTAGGTAAGTTTGTTGTGGTTTATTTTGATGACATCTTAGTTTATAGTAAAACAGTAGATGAACATGTTATGCATTTGAATCATGTTCTTGATGTGTTAAGGGAGGAAAAATTGTATGCTAACTTTGATAAGTGCACTTTTTGTATGGATAGAATTGTTTTCCTTGGATTTATTGTGAGTGCAGATGGCATCGAGGTAGATTTGGAAAAGGTGAAGGCAATTCAGGATTGGCCAACACCAACAACAGTGACAGAAGTCAGAATCTTCCATGGATTAGCAAGCTTCTACCGTAGATTTGTTAAAGACTTCAATAGTATTGCAGCACCACTGACTGAAGTAATGAAGAAAACTGTTGGTTTAAATGGGGTGAAGAGCATGAGCGTGCATTCCAGGATCTGAAAATGAAGTTATGCAGTGCATCAGTCTTGGCACTACCAACTTTGAGAAGACATTTGAGATTGAGTGTGACGCATCCGGGATAGGCATTGGAGCGGTTCTTATTCAAGAAAGCGACCAATAGCTTACTTTAGTGAGAAGCTGAATGGAGCAGTTTTGAGGTACCACACATATGACAAGGAGTTGTATGCGCTAGTGAGAGCCCTTGAGACTTGGCAGCATTATTTGTGGCCTCGAGAGTTTGTGATCCATACAGATCATGAATCATTGAAGCATCTGAAAGGCCAAGGTAAGCTGAACAAACGACACGCAAAATGGTTAGAATTTGTTGAGACATTTCCATATGTAATCCGCTACAAACAAGGTAAGGAAAACATTATCGCCGATGCACTATCGCGAACTTCATTGAGTGAAGGATGCTTGGGTTTGAATTTATTAAAGAACTTTATGCTAGTGATATTGACTTTAGTACTATCTATGCTGCATGTGAAAAGTCTGCTTTTAGTAAATTATACCAACATGATGGGTTTCTGTTTATGGAGAATAGATTATGCATTCATGTTTGTAGTATGCGTGAGTTGTTAGTGAGGGAAGCACATGAGGGAGGTTTAATGGGGCACTTTGGCATTGCCAAAACCTTAGGAGTATTGAGTGAACATTTCTATTGGCCTAAAATACGGAGAGATATTGAGCGTTTGTGTGATAAATGCTTAACTTGTAAACAGGCTAAATCTAAGGTTATGCCTCATGGGTTGTATACACCATTGCCTATACCTAGTGAGCCATGGGTAGATATATC
>SKCR01019377.1:0-64406 GCA_019454045.1 Zanthoxylum bungeanum | reverse complement strand
ATTGGTAGACATTTTTTGAGGAAAATATTATGTGTAACTACCAGGACTATTTTGTTTGCTTTTATATTTTATATGATTGCATATGTGTGAATGACGTTTGTGGGTGTCGTCGCTATAAGTCCTCACGAGACTATAACTCATCCACTAGGGCCGCCTTGGGGTTTAAAGGCTTGTTGCATACACTAAATGTAATCGTGATCCCTCCGAAAGTGGCCTAATTAATTTTTTTTATTTTTGTTTGTTTATTTTTATTTAGTCTTTTGCTAAGGACTAGCAAAATCTTAAGTTTGGGGGTGTTTGATAAGTGGGAATTATACCCACTTATTCTCGCACTCTTAGCTTATTATTTTGTTAGATTCCGTATCATTTAATGTATATTGCAGTTTATTTTATATTTTATTGATAGGAAGCATTGGAACATGGATCTTGGGGCAAATGTACGTGTTTTGGGACCTTACGGATGTAACAGAAGCACGTGGGAAAAAGCAAAAAAAGCAAAAAAAATCACTATCCTAGAAAGTGCCATGGCGTCGCAACGCCACTTGTGGGCATCGCGATGCCCACATTGCTGTGGACACTTGATTTCCCAATATTTAGGCATCGTAACGCCAATTATAGGATCGCGATGCCCAGAAAGGATGCCAACATAGAATAACCCGAGGATTTGGCGTCACGACGCTGCGGCAGAAGTCTAGTATCTTAATAAAGTAATATTCTACACGCACAATGACTCCAAGACTTCCCTATAAATATATAAGCTCGTCCAAAACCTTAAAGGGGAGACTAATACACAACTTAAGAGTTCAAAACACATATTTTAGAGAGATCCAAGGAGGAAGATTGAAGAGTGACAAGAGGAGACGAATGCGGTGACGTCCGAAGATGAAGGGATTCGAGTTTGGTTTGATATTCTAGTTTCTTTCTTCAAACTCTAATGATTTATAATATGTTCTTGACATTATTTTCATTGTTTTTATCTTTAGTCATGAACTAACTCTATTATTCTAGAGGATGATGTAGCCTATGCTTGAACCTATGTATTATTTGCCAATTTAATTGTTGTAAAGATTTGAATCAATTTATTTATATTCTCTTATGTTTAATGCTTCTAATTTGTTTGCCACAATTTGAGATGATGCATGTTTAGAATCTATCGATCGAGAGAAGGGATTTTGAATAGGATCTAGGGAATATAACTTAGGAGATTTGTAGAGTTCGGGAGAATCTATAATTCCTTTGAAGTATTTAACAAAGAATTACATATCGTAATGAATTGTTAATTACTAGATTTTTATAGGATATCGAAGTCTGTAATTGAAAATATTTTGACTCGGAACTCGGGAGAGGGAGTTAGAATAACTTAGGATTCTTGGCTTATAAACAATGCAATTGAGTAATAATTGATTGGCATAACAAATACATAGGGGATAGCTAGGTGAAATCAGACTCTAGAATCTATCTTATCATTGTCTTTCTTAACTAACCTTTTAGACTTCTCGCTTATCTAGTTTTTAATCTTAAATTAATTCATTTCAAATTGATTTCTAAATAAAGTTAAGCTTATTAATTATAATACTTAGTGCGAGTTTGATCACAATCCTTGTGGGTTGGACACTCTACTTATCTTTTACTAAAACTTGACACCGTATACTTGCGGTAAGAAAATCTCACAACACCCTAAATGAAAATAGTGGTTTGGTGTTAGACACCGGTAGTCCCACTCATATTTGAAACTCCATGCAAGCCATGAGAGTTAAAAGAAGGCTGAACAAATGGGAGATCCAGCTTAGAGTTGGGAATGACGAGACATTAAATGTAAAGCCATAGGAACGATTTTTCTAGATCTCCATAATGGATGTAAATTAATTTTACATGACTGTTATTATGTACCCTCTCTTATCAAACAAATAATATCATTACCGATATTAGATAAAGAGAGATATAAAATAAACATGAAAGATGGTGTTTTATGTTTATATGATAAACAAAACTATTTGATATGTGAATGTTCTTTATCTAACGGTCATTATATTTTGGAAACATATCGAGATGTCTTTAATGTAGAGGAAAATACAAGTAAAAGATCTGAATTAAATAATACTGAATTATAGCAAATGATATTTGGTGACATAGGTGTTAGACATCTATCAAAATTGGTTAATGATTTTTTGATTGAAGATCTCACCTTAGATCCTTATCTGATTTGTGATTCATGTGTCCAAGGGAAAATGACAAAGGCCCAATTTTTTTTTGTTGGACACCGTACTGAAGATTTATTAGAGCTAGTACACAATGATGTGTGTTATCCATTAAATCATGTCGCTCATGATAGTTCAACATACTTCATGACTTTCATGGATGATAAGTCAAGATATGGATATGTCTTTTTGATGAGACATAAATAAGAAATATTTGAAAAGTTCAAAATATTCTGAACGAAACAAACTGGTAAATTCAGCAAGTACCTTCGATCAGATCGAGGTGGTAATTTATGAGCGACAAATTCATATGTTATTTAAGAGAGAATGGGATTCTCGCCCAATATAGCCCACCAGGAACTCCTCAACACAATGGTGTGTCTAAGCGGAGAAATCATACTTTATTGGATATTGTGCGGTCTATGATGAGCTATATAGATCTTTCATATTACCTTTAGGGTTATACTTTACTTATTATTGCCCACATACTTAATAGAGCTTTATCGAAAGCTGTTTATGTGACCTCATATCAGATATGGTATGGTAGGAATCCAAGTCTTAGATATTTAAAGATTTGGGGTTGTCCCGCATTCATTAGAGTTGTGCAGTTAGATAAATTAGCACATTTGGGGTATAAATATAAGTTTGTTGGATGTCCTGAAAATTCTTTGGGATATCAATTCTACGATTCTGAGCAATGAAATGTATTTGTTGCTCGTTTTGTCACTTTTCTTGAAAAGGAATTTTTGAGAGAAAGTGAGAATTGTTGAAAGATTGAGGAACCTGAGATGGAACCAGAAATCCAACTAGGTGAAGGATCTACGACACAGATTCTACGTAGGTAGAATAAAATATCAAGGCCTCCAGAGAGACTATTTTTAAAGTCTGATGCGAGTCTTGATGTTCTCTTAAAAGAAATAGATCCGACTATATATAAATATACAATATTGGATATCGATTCGGGAAAATGGCAAGAAGCCATGAAGCCCGAGATGGATTCTACGTATGAAAATCAAGTCTGGGACTTGGTTGAACTTCCTGAATGAGTTAAACCTATTAGCTGTAAATGAGTTTAAAAAAGGAAGTGAGGACCCGAAGGAAAGGTGAAACCCTTTAAGGCCCAACTGGTAGCGAATGGTTACACTCAACGTCCTGGGATTGACTATGAAGAAACTTTTTCACAAGTATCCATGCTAAAAATCATTAGGATTCTCTTAACCATTACTGCATATCATGATTATGAGATATGAATGATAGATTTGAAAATGCATTCCTAAATGGATTCCTCGAGGAGGATGTCTATGTGTTGAAGTCGATTTTGAAACTAAAATTGTTTTTGAGTGTTTTTGAAAGTGCTTAAGGATTTAAAAAAAATTGTGAAATAGCATGCAGCAGTGCTACATGCAGTGTGTGTTGTATGCATTGTGCTCTGCAAGTAGCATACGCGTCAGCGCACGTTAGGCGCTCACTATGCCTTGGACCCGATTTTTTCTCTCGTTTTGGTTTTTTCGGACTCCGATTCGTCCCCGATTTTTCCTATACACTCGTAATGGAATATAATATTCCATTAAAATATTTAAAAATACATTTGTATTTAATTACCACGGGTTAGACCCATTTCTGCTGCGCAGGGTACCCATCCAACCCTAGGGGTCCCACAACTGCCTGAATAGAAACGTGGTGGCAAATCCAGCTTAAAAGGAATACCGGGGGCAAGGCCCCCTTTAAGGAGAATACTGGGGGTAAGGCCCGCCTGGATGAGGTAATTAGGAGTGACCCCCACTGTACAAATAGGTTGTGGAATTGCCTACGACATAAGATGTTTTGGAATGCCAACGACAACGGAAGCATGTTGTAGAATGCCTTGGGAATATTTGGAAACATGCCTTGGAACACCTTAGGATCAAGAATTTGGGTTTTAATGTAGCTACGATATGGAAAAGTCGAGAACAGAAAGATGTTTGGGATGACTACAACAGACTCAGGAAATGGGTTTGGAACACTAACAAATTTAGGAACAGGAGATGCCGATTGGAATAAAAACACCAATAAAAGTAGATTTAGAATATCTCAAGAATGAGAGTGAACATCAGATAATTTCGGGAATGAAGTGGAACCTCAGAATGAGGATGAACATCTGATACCTTAATGAATAAAGTGGAACCTCAAAATGAGGATAATCATCAAATCTCTTCGGGAATGAAGTGGATCTTCATACTAGGGGTGTTCATAGGGTCGGGTCAACCCGCGACCTGACCTGACGTGACCCGACCCGACCAGTACGGGTTTTAAAAAAAAACAAAAAAAATTTCTGACCCGACCCGAAATTTTCGAGTTGGGCATCGAGTTTGATACTAAAACCCGACCTGACCCTATAATATTTTTATTATTTTTCTAAAATTTTTATTATTTTTCTGAAAATTTATTTTTTTTTTACAATTTTTATTATTATTTCATTTGTTTATTACTTTTGTTGTATTAAAATTTTATATATATGATAATTTTCGGGACATAAAATAACTAATATTTATATTTCAAAATAATTAATTTATTTAAAAAAATTATTTTTTTGTCTGACCCGATCCGACCCGCGACCCGACCTCCACGTGACCCGACCCGATCGGGTCTCATAAAATTTAAAAAAATCGACCCAACCTGACCCGTGAACACCCCTACCTCAAATAGGATGAACGGTAGACAACTTCGGGAATGAAGCAGAACCTCAGAATGAGGATGAACATCAAACAACCTTGGGATTGAAGTGAAACTCTAGAATGATGATAAACAACAAGCAGCTTCAGGAATGAAGTAAAGTCTCAGAATGAGGATGGATAGTCGACAGTTTCAAGAATGAAATAAAGGCCTCGGGAATGAGGTAGGACAATAGAACACTACAAATTTAGAATAAAATCTTAAGAATGCGGTTGACTGCTATGAGAATGGATATAGATTTCGAGAATGAAGACAACTCTGTGAATGGATATAGATTTCAAGAATGAAGACAACTTCGAGAATGGATACAGACTCCGAGAATGAAGATAACTTTGAAAAAGAAGACAACTTCAAGAATGAAGAGAACTCTGAGAATGAAGTACAGACTTTGAGAATGGAGACAACTATGGGAATGAAAAACACTCCGAGAATGAGGAACAAACTTTGAGAATGAAAACTACTCCGCGAATGGGGAACGAACTTCCAGAATGAAGATAACTTTGAGAATGAAGTACAGACTTCAAGAATGAACACAACTTCAAGAATGAAGACAACTCCGACAATATGGTATAGACTTCAAGAATGAGATTGAAGCGTCATAAACAGCTCCGAGAATGGTGTACAAACCTCGAGAATGAGAACGAACAACAAACAATGGGATACATACATCAAGAATGAGGTTGTAACATTGCAGACAACTCTGAGAATGGGGTACATACACCAAACAATAAATAAATTTCTACAAATGACAGGTAAGTCAGGCGACGCCCGACAAGCCAGGTACGTAAAAATACATGCATGACTTTGATAGACATGTCACTGTCACACACTGCACAAGCCTACCAGAGTAGGGGCGACTATAGACATTGTATTTTTATGCATAGCCCAATGATGAGTCCCTTACGGATTACCCTCTGAAAATTAGGAAATTGTAAGGATGAATGTCAGAGAGGAAATGAACTCCAGGGAATATAGACCAATAGCCATCTGGACATCACTTATGTCCGGCCTACCTTATCTCTAGCCATAAAAGCCAGCCGAACATTCTTTGAAAACCCTAAATTCGGCTGGACATGACACATCTGTTACTGAACGAGCATATTGTCAGTTACTGAAGTTAAGAGACCTGATTATGTCCGGTCTAACTTACAATTCAAACCCTAAATCCAGCCGGACATGTTTCGAGTTGTGTCTAATGTTTTGATTGTCAATCACTAGGGATAGATTGGAGGAGGATATGGGATTTTGCTCTCCCTTCCATCTTCAACCCCTCCATGTTTCACTATAAAAATGGGATTTTTGAGTATTAGAGGCTAGTGAGAATCAATATGAGAGAACCTTAAAAACCCTAAAATAATGACCTTGAGAGAGAAAACAACACCAATTCTTAGAGTTCCTTCCTCGGGGTGTGAATTCGGCAACTACTCGATGTTCAGAGACGTCTTCAGAGCCACAATATATGCATAAATGTACGACATGTGGGCATTATTTTTAAAATTTCTTCGCATATGAGATTCTGGTTTTGACACAGTATCTCCGGCCGGACGTGCACATCTACGACCAATGATTTATATATCCGGCTGCGTTTACTATTTTTTCCATTTAATTGCATGCTTAGTTTTTGTCATGTTACTCGTTATTATTCCTTTTATGCATGATTAGTTGTTTTGTTTACCGCTTTAGTTGATAATAAACATGTGTTTTGTTTATTATTTAAAATGAGATTAATATGCATGATGTTGGAGTTGGTGCTTGGAACGCCAATACAAATAATGTATTGTACATTATATTTTATTATTTATTAATAAAATAACTATATTTTTATTTCAACCCTGTTAATGGTAATTTATGTCATAATGCATATAAGTTTGATATATAAATATGTTGAGAATGACATCGACCAAAGAATAATCATGTAGTAATATAGGACACTGGGTGGTCCGATATTGGGATTGTATTACTATTATAAACTATTCTTAAGAGTAAATATTTATAGTCGTTAGTTTTGGAATAAGGTCGAATTCCTATAACCTAGAAGACTAACATATGTCCTATATTGGAATTGAAGTTCTAATGGTTTAACCTGATGTATCATAAGCAAGGGAAGCTCGTATAGACATGTGAATATTCGTTGGAGAGAATACTAATTGACTCATAGGTGATTCCTAATAAATGGAAGTACACACCACTGTCAATAGGAATCTCCTTGAGTCGAGTAGCATATGTGATCTTTTCATTATAAGACAGCATTGATTTTTTGTGTGATCCTCCACATTTGATGCCATATATGTCAAAGACCTTTCATGGTCTGACCGCTAGATGTTCGTTGGATATAGACTGATATACTCGTTAATCAATTATGTATCAATATAGGATCATTCGGCCTATCTGTGTACCACAAGGGGATAAGGTATCGAGATGATTAGTCATGATTTTTAAGACTTTGGCCAAATCAGATCATCTGGGGTTGATCGCATATATCAGAAATGATGTTCTGATTAGTTGCAAAGAACTGTGGACATGTCCACAATATGAGATGTGCGCCTCAGAGACTTGATGGTGTAATCTATGTTTCCTAAGCACATTGTGCAGGCTAAGGAGCCGAGAGCGCATTCCAAATCTAAACACGTGGAAAGGAAATACCGCATAATTAGAGAGATAATTGAACGAAACATCATAGTGGTCTTGAAGGTTCAAGGACTATACAACATAGCAGACCCGCTTACAAAGGCATTACCTCCTAAGTTATTCGAAAAACATGTTGAGGAGATAGGACTGCGGTATCATCCATATTTGCACTAAGTAAATGGGAGTTTGTTGGAGTTGGTACTTGGAGTGCCAATCTGAATTGTACATTTTATTATTTATTAATAAAATAACTACTTTTTCATTCATACATTATTAATGGTATTGTCATTATGCGTATTAGATTGATATGTAGATATGCTAAGAATGACATCGACCTTATAATAGTCTTGTAGTAATACTGGACACTAGTTGGTTCGACATTGGGATAGTATTACTATCATAAACTATTCTTAAAATAAATATTCCTAGTTCTTGATTTTGGAATACGGTCGAATTCCTATAACCTAGAAGACTAGCACATGTCGTATATTGGAATTGGAGTTCCAATGGTTTAACTCGATGTACCATGAGTTTTGGAAACTCGTATAGACGTGTGGGTATTGGTTGGACAGAATACTGAATGACTCACAGGTGATTCTTAATAGTTGGAAGTACACACATCGTCAATAGGAATCTCCTATTATCGAGCAGCATATGTAATCCCTTGATTATCGGATATCATTGATTTTGTGTGAGATCCTCCACACTTTGATGCCTTGTATGTCAGAAATCTTTCATGGTCTGGCCTCTAGATGTTCATTGGGTGTAGATCGATGCACTCAATAATCAAGTGCGAAGCAAGATAGGATCCGTCGGCCCGAATGTGTACCATAAGGGGTTTAGATATCCATGTGAGTAAAGTCATGATTCTTAAAGCTTTGGCCAAAGTCGATCACCTAGGGTGGATCACATCAGTTATGAAGAGTCGTGGACTTGTCGACATGAGATGTGCGCCTTGGAAACTTGACGATGTATTCTATGTTTCCTAAGCACAACTCGGATAGCCTATGACGGAGGGATTGTTAAACATATATGATGACATCGACTTGTATAGTTCAGAAAGGTCGTTCGTGTACTTCGCGAATACGGAGATGGCCGAATTGCATATATATTAACTAGGCTTATATGACGAACGTGTCTGAGCTTAGAAAGTCCCAATATGAAGTGTACTCGTTGAGCACTTGGGTGGCCGATTAATTTTGATAAAAGATAATAATCGATATTATAATTATCAACTAAGATAATCAAGTGTTATTGGATAACATTGATTATTTACTTTGACCTAGTTGGATTAATTCAATAATTACACAAGGGCTTAATTGTAAAATCATAATTATCTCTACCATTTGAGGATATTATGGTAATTATAAGTATGTAATAATAGGTGGTATCAGCTTGATTTAATTGGATTAAATCAAAGTGGCAAACATTTAACTAATCCATTTCCTAATCCTTGGCTTGATTTAATTGGATTAAATCAAAGTGGTAGACAATGGAGATTAGTCACACCTAATTATACATATTTGGATAAATTAGATTAAGCTCACAAAAAAGTTGATTACAACTTTTATTAATCAAAGTGGGAGACAATGGAGATTAGTCACACCTAATTTTTGCTATAAATTGCAAGCTTTAGGAAGGTTTTAATTAAGCAAAGCAAAAGCTTGAGAAAGCTAAATACAAGCAAGAATTAGAGAAATTAGCCTAATTTAGAGAAGTGTTTAGAGAAGCTTTGTGAGGTCTTTACAATATTTCATCTAGGAGAAATCAAGATTGGATCTTGGGGTGAAGCTTGTTAGCATTGGAATTAAGATTGGATCTTGGAGTCAAGCTTTCTAATCCATGGAAGTTCTCCAAATATTTCAACAAAGAGAAGTAGATTGGATTTATGAATCAACCCTGCTAGGTAAGTTTGATCTTATCTAAAAGTTATATTTTTCATTAGTGAGACATATTGTGTTAAATTACGTATTAGATAAATAATGTTGAAATTAGGCTAATTAATTGTGTTAGGATGCTTTGGAAGTATAGACACAATATGCTTGTAATTGAGTCAAAATATTTATGTTAGACATAAACATAAAATTAGAGTGTGGAACTCTATATTAAAGCTTAGAGTTATGACTACCATTCTAGAATCACTTGACCACCTTTGGGTGACCTAGAATTGTTCATGAGACATTTCTTATTGGGATTCTAATTTGGTTTGTGTATTGGATTCAAAATTTACGCTAGTGCGTATTTAGAATAAAATATTTTTAAAAAAAAATATTTGATATTTTGAAAAACTTGAATTTTGTTCTATACCATGTGTTTATGTTGGTTTTGAAATTAAAAATTAATTTTGGGTGTTTTTGAATTATTTAGGAATTTGCTCTTTTATCATTTGTAATTGGATTACCGAGACATAAATAAATGATTAAAGTCCATATGATTAGTACCAGATAATAAGATATGAGACAATATTAATCCACGTAAGGTTTAATCATTAAATATCCATAGTCGTAGTATTATCGAGACTGGACATCGATAATGCGGAATAGACTAGTATTACACTTGTGCGTGTTATGGGAGGATAACGACATAGTTCTCATATATTTTGGTATTTGATACTCATGCAAGTGTAATAGGAGGTTGTGTTTACCGATGGTACGGAAACAGCTTCGCTCTGGATAGACCCCTCGGAATCCCATTGATAGTATGATTATGTGTCTATAGGAGTCCGAATCAGGGTAGGTGTATTTGGTCTTAACCTGAGACTTGCATCGCTAATACTTGCGACAATCAGTATACTTTGGTTTTAGTCATCCGAGGCTTTAACATGTTCTGTGTACGCCTCTTCTAGGTATACTGAGAATCGTAGTGTATTGGGTGTGATGTCAAGATGGAAGTATCACTTCAGTCATATGAAGATGATGATCACGTACGATACGGAACTAGTACTCTTGTATGCTGCAGCTATCGGGATAATATGACAAGGTCATGATTATCCGATTATATAGACTAGTTACCAGAGATCTGATATGTGCTTCGTACGGGGCAGACACAATTCCAGCCACTGGCCTAGCATGTGACATTCGATACTGGATCGTAATACGCAATACTACGTCTGATAAAGATTATATATTCAATTAAAGAATATTTCTGGAGAATTGGGTAGGCACTGTGCTTTGCTAGAAACCAACCATGTCTTGTAAATCGGTAAGGACGTGGTACTGGGTACGCACGTATTCGAATAGTCCGATAACCGTATTTACTGCCAACATATCCAGGGATCTCTTGGGTCGCATCCCGAAGATTCACCTATGATGTTTGACTCGAACAAAATTAATCTGGGATTAATTATGAGAGAGAAAATTAATCTGGGATTAATTACGGCAATGAATTAATCTGGGATTAATTAAAAGAGAAAGAATTAATCTGGGATTAATTGCGTTGAGAATTTATCTGGGAATAAATTCGTCAAAGAGAGAGAACGCGATTAATTTGGAATTAATCGGTGAAGTAAATTTAATAGTTAAATTAGATTTTACTGTTTAATTTATTTAATTGGGCTAAAATAATATATTAGATATATTAATTGAAATTAGATTTCAATGCGGAATTAAAGTTGGATTTTAATTCAAGCGAACGAATTAATTTGGAATTAATTCGCGAGCGATTTCCGTAATAATTTTGCTAGGCATTATTATTTATTTAAATTGGATTTAATTATGTCGCGACGAAAAATTCGTTTGATCGGATTAAACGAACCCGAGCCCGAAGTGTGTTGAGAAAGCCACTTGAATTTTAAATTAAAATGGGTCTCACCAACTTACATCACATGTCTATCAAGTGTCAACTTGAGTGATGGAAGTGGTTGGAGGCATTAAATGACATTTCCCTCTAACACTTTGCCTTTGCTTTTGGAAAAAGTATATACACCTTTTGGAAAAGTGTAATTGGTAATTTTGTTTTAGAAATAAAAACACAAAACTCTTCTCTCTCTCTTTTCTCTACCTTGGCCGAATGGCCTTGGAAGTTCTTGGCCGAATGGCCATGGTTCTTGGCCGAATGGCTTTGAACTAGGCCGAATGGCCTTGCCTCTTTAAGGCCGATTGGATCCCTCTCTCCCAAGCCGAATATTGCTTCTCTTGGAGGGCGATTTTGAGCTTATTTTGTTCAAGCTAGCACTTAAAGGAGTCAAGTGAAGGTGATAGGGATACTTACCCGAGAGTTTGGAACTCGATCTCAAGCTCCGAAGCTTCCAACACATCCAACAAAGAAGGAAAAAATTTTGAACTCACCCGGTCAATGTGAGTATTCCGCAACTCTCTTTTGATTTATTCACACACAAATCACAACTTAGAGATCTTGGCATGTTCTAGGAACACTAACATCGACAATATGAGATGTGTGCCTCATAAACTTGATGGTGTAATTTATGTTTCCTTAGCACAACTCGGATAGCCTACGATGGAGGGATTGTTAAACATATAAGATGACCTCGACTTGTATAGTTCATAAATGTCGTTTGTGTTATTCGCAAATTCGGAGGTGGCCGAATTACGTACATATACACTAGGCTTATATGACGAACGTGTCTGGACTTAGAGAGTCCCACAATATGAAGTGTACTCGTTGAGAACTTGAGTAGCCGATAATATTTGATAATAAATAATATTTGATGTTATAATTATCAATTAAAATAACTAAATGCTATTGGATAACATTAATTATTTACTTTGACCCAATTGGATTAATTGGATTAATCCAAAAAAATACACAAAGGCTTTGTTGTAATTTCATAAATATTTCTACCATTTGAGGATATTTTGTTAATTACAAAATATATAATAATAGGTGTATTTGGCTTGATTTAATTGGATTAAATCAAAGTGGTAGACAATGAACTAATCCATTTGTTAAAATTTATCTTAATTTAATTAGATTAAATCAAAGTGGTAGAGAAATGTGATTAGTCATACCTAAATATATATATTTGGAAAAATTGGATCAAGCCCAACTAAAAGTTGATTAAGACTTTTATTAATTAAAAATTACATAAGTTTTGCTATAAAATGCAAGCTTGATGAAGTTTTTAATTTAGCTTGTAAAAGGTAAAACAAGCAAGATTTATAAATATTAGCCTAAGTAAAATAAGTGTTTATAAAAGCTTCATAAGTTCTCTACAACATTTCAACAATGAGAAATTAAGATTGGATCTTGGAATCAAGCTTGCTAGCATTGGAATCAAGATTGGATATTGGAGTCAAGCTTGCTAACTTTAAAAGTTCTCTACAACATTTCAACAAGGCAAAAAAGATTTGATCTTGGAATCAAGCTTACGAGGTAAGTTTGATCTTATCTAAATCTATGTTTTCATTAATGAGTTGTTTTCATTAATGAAGCATATAGTGATGTACTATGTATTGGATACATAACTTGATGTTGAAATTAGGCTAATGAATTCTGTATGGATGTTTTGCAAGTATAAACACAATATCCTTGGGATTGGGTCAAAATATTTATGTTGGACATAAACATAAAATTAGAGTTTAGAACTCTAGATAATAGCTTGGAGTTATAACTACCATTCTATAATTACTTGACAACCTTTGAGTGACCTAGAATTGTTCATGAGTCACTTCATTGTGGGATTCCAATTTGGTTTGTGTTTTGGATTCAAAATTTACACATGTGATTATTTATAATAAATTTATATTTTTGTAAAAATATTTGATATTTTGAAAAACATAATTTTATTCTTTAATATATGTTGATGTTGATTTTGATGTTAAAAATTAATTTTTGGTGTTTGAAAGTATTCAGGAAAGATTAGAAGCAAATTAAGTTAAATACCCAATTTGCTAGCGCGTACAGTGTGAGTTATGTGCGCGCGTGTACGTGCGCTGAATCTTCTTTATGTTCGTTTTTGAGTTTTCGGAATTCGATTCAGTCTCGGTTTTTTTCTATACACTCGTAATAAAATATAGTATTCCATTAAATTATTTAAAAATATATACATGCTTTATATCCATGGGTTAGACCCACTTTCGCTGCGTGGGATACCAATCCGAAACTATGGGTTTCACAATTGCCCTATCACATGCTCAGCTTATTGTACAATCTGTGAATGAAGTTCAGCCAAACTTGTCTTATGTACGGATGAACATGAATGATTTCTGGTCATATAATCCTGTGCTATATAGGATGGAAACCCGGATGTAAGTTTCATAACCGATTCAGAATGGACGGTAATATAGTTCGCACTCTGGATACAACTCCACGTACTATTGTGGGATGACCTTTTCATTATTGTTATTGTTACAATTCATGCTTTTTATATCTGCGTATGAATGTTTTTTCATTTCTGGACATGAACAAATATATCCGGCCGACCTTGGGCTATATTCGGCCAATCATATACCATGTCTGGCCAGGCCTCTCCGAGGCCAGGTCCACTTGAGACATGTTTCAATTTGTTATTGTTGTTATTGTTGTTATTATTATTATTATTATTATTATTATTATTATTATTATTATTATTATTATTATTATTATTATTATTATTATTGTCTATTTGCACACTTGAACTTTATTTATTTATCACATTTTACTTTATCATGTTTACGGCCTGTATGCTTTATAAATTGTATTACGTGTGACATCATTATAAGACATGGGGATATCTCATTTGTGCGTAAATATTATACCGGCCTCAATAAATGACCATTCCGAACTCAAACGAGTTTAAGGTCGCACCTTGCGAGTGGTGTATCGTGGCCTTAAATCATTCCATGTGTCTCATACCGGGTGGCGACCCCCCTTATTCTCCAGTAAGTCTCTCTGCGGAACTACCTGTACTCTCTACGGGCTGCGAGCCCAACAGTGTAGTGTTCGCCGACGTCATAGGCATAGCGGTAAACCCCATTTCGCTCCTACACCCGGTTTTGTAAATATTTTTTCAAACTTTGAAAATCCAAAGAATACTTTGGATCTCCGAAGTCATCCGAAGTAACAGTTCAGATATCCGAAGTTTTGAATAAAAAAATAATAAAATAATAAAAAAAAAAACTTAGGAGATCCAAAGTTTTGACTTTGGATTTGCTAAGTTTACACTAACTTCGGTATGTACTTTGAAGAATCTAGTACACTTCGGATACTGTGGTTTAATATGTAAATGATAAATATTGTAACTCATTTGGAGAATTGGTGTTTTTTTTTCGGGTTAGTTAATAGACTTTTCTTCTCTAGTTGCGTGCAAGCATGAATACATGTCATGGATCATGTGGTTGGGTTTCATAAACGATCAATGATGGGCCCAAACTCTAGAGTGGGCCCAAGGAAAGATGTCGTACTTGGGCCCACATTGTTCGATAGAATGGTGATTTCCTTTCTGTTGTGCTAAAAAAGTCCTAAGATTCTCTCTCTATGCAATCAATCCAACGGCAATTTAGCACTTCCCCAAAGTGCCCCCGACCGTTGAATTGACCATGTATGCCTTCTCTCTCTTTGATTTCATTTAGACATAAAAACAAACACATTGTCGTCCCTGTCTTTTACATCTCTCAATGGTGAAAATGATACACAAAGGAAACACTCTATTCCCCTAATATATATTATAACGTATTTTCATTTTCCTGCCAACTCATTTTGAGTCTTTTGACTCTTTCCTCCTCCAACTTATTAACCAAATCCAAAAAAAACTTGGAAAAAAAAACTCTCTCCAAATAGAGAGATTCAAAGACGACTGTAATATTTTGTTCTCAATTGCGTCATTGTTTACATTTTTTGTGAAATCAAGGAATTTTGGACAGAACCCATGTGAGCCATGTCCTTGATTATGCATAAAAGGAAGGAATCTGAAATACCCAGATTCAAAAGTTCTATCTTTTGCCCTAATCCTAATTCCTTTTCGTACCAAATATTTGAATAGCCTAAAGAAGAGGAATTAAGAATTCGGGGCCAAACCCATTTGACCAAAAACCTTTGATTCTTCGAGGTAGCAAAAAATCAGAAGTACCCAGATGCAAGAACCAACTTAAATGGCCGAACCCTTGTTTTCTTTAACATATCTTTGAAGAAACCCTAGTTTTTGAATTGGGGGAAGAAATCAAGAGCTTTGGGAACAAAACTAAATCCAGATTTTTCTTGCAAAAGTTGTTTTTTTAAAGCCATTTGGTGGTTGTTTGTTTAATGGCCCCATCCTTATCACCAATCTTGATAACTCTAGGCCTTATTTTCACTATTTTTGCAATTATTGTTGAGTCAGATGCACAAAAGGAAGTGAATATAATCCTACCGTCGCCTCCGCCTCCGCCACCGCCACCACCTCCGCCACCGCCACCACCACCGCCACCTCCTCCAAAATCACCACCACCGCCTGCAACATCACCCCCGCCTGCATCAACTCCACCTCCCACGGAGAAGAGGCCTCCACCGCTATCGCCTAATAGGACCCACAATAAATCATCAGATAATGCCTCTCATCGAAGGCGGCCACCATCACCACCACCAAAGAAACATGAGCGCACTCTAAATACAGGGAAAAAGGTTGGATTGTTGTTTGCTGGTATTGCTGCAATTTTGCAAGTTGGTGTGTTGGGGTTCTTGGTTTTCAAGAGAAGACAGCTTTTAAAGATCAGTGACAGATATGAAACTTACTCTACTTCAACTTTTGTTCTATAGGTTTCTTGAACTTTATCATATCAATTCATCAATTCTTTTGTTCCGAAGAGGTAAATTTCGATGTCGGGACGAGTGCGTTGTAGATTTGAGGGTTTCATGATTATTCACATTCTTTGATGAATTGGGGAGAGGCATATTGGATTGATGGGTACATATTGCGGGTTGATTGTGGAGTATAGGTATCTTCATTTGGGTCTTGTGGTTTCTCTGTAAATGGGTAATTTTTTTTATTGAAATTCTCTTGATCATGCAGGTATATTGTTCTTTTTCCTTGTGTATTTTTGTTTACTCTATATGATTTTAAAAAAAATATATATATATATTAAGGCTGCCTAAATATTGAATTCAACCCCTACTCCATGGTGTGAGAAGTCTCATGCCATCCGATTCAAGCAGGATTCTCCGTGGGGTTCTTGCTACGTGATTAGTTTCTGCCTTTCAATCTTTCCTGTTTTGTTATTTTGGGTTTTTTACTTGAGGCTTTTCTTTTGTGTTAGCTGTGTGCTAAATTGTGCCCTATTCTTTGATGTTTTTGAGGTGATTTCCTTGTTTGTTGATTCTAGTCTTTAGTAATGTAGAGCCTTAGGGGCCTGCATTGTTTTGTTATATGCATGTTACATCTCATAATGGCCCGAGCATTTGGCCCTTTTTGGGGGTTGCGTTCATAATTTTCATTGGATGATCCATTGAAGCAAAAGTACCTCCGTCTCCGTTGGTCGATATGCGGTTTTCTTGTTTATAAATTCTGTAAGCTTTCAAGTAGTTCTCAGTATTGGGCAAGGATGGACTATTTGTAGACTGTAACCCATGCGGTCAAAGGGGATAAAGGCGATGAGGAGTTTTGGTAGTTCAATCCAGGTCTAAGCGGACAGCTTGATTAGTCAAACATACATAAGCATACCTAGTCGATGGCCTTGTGTATGTACTAAATGTTGAGTATCTTGGACTGCCCAAGTCTGAAGCCTATAACTGCCTAAGCGGCTGCTTGAAAAATTCACCGAAGCTTTGATTAGGCTGCGCCACGTTGGTGATCTACTGTTTATTTGAGCGCATTCGGGGTTTACTACGGAAGTGGAACCTATGTTGGAAATACAATAAAAATTTGTCATGTTAAAATTAGCCAAGTAATGGAGAGGGTAAATTATCATTACGAATTTTCATTGTTAATTTCAATGTTGTTCAAAACTTTCTCTGTTCTGTTTTGTTAACCCAGTTATTGATTGTTTGGGTACCTTCCTCAATAACGATCATCTGTTCGAGGAATTATAGTAAGCATTCTAGAAACAACATTTTGGCTATTCCTTATTGGTGTTTAATTGATTTCCGTCCCAAAGGGGTGTGACTTGGTGGTGTAGGGTTCAAGATCTCACCTTGAGGTTCTGGGTTCGAATCCAGGGGGTGCACTTCTTGTAAGAGCCTGGGACAGCCGGTGGTTTTACCTGCGCATCGTTTCCAGAAAAAAAAAAAAAAAAAATATATATATATATATATATATATATATATATATTTAATTGATTTCCCTTGTAAATGGAATTTAATAGCTGCTAAACAAGATAAGAATATATCTACTTCTAGGTATTGCATGTAATTCTTGGTAAAAAAATCTAGCTAAAAATAATATCTTGTGTTCCAAACAAATTGTTGGGGTTTGTTAAAACTATTTTTAGCATCTAGCTTATTAACAACACAAAGTCCAGACGCTTATTATTGTTAGCCGATATGGCTATCTATTTTTGGACTAATTCTTTGGTACAATAAGGGTTTGGACGATTTTGTATCACTAACTAGACATATGACATATTTAGTATAATCACCATTTCTTTAGTAGTTGTGGGTGTCAAAAAGGCCCATAAAAGAAGAGAGTACCTTCAAGAACACGTGGTGAGAGGGGTTCGAGCAAGGATGTGTCAAAAAAAAAAAATTTGGGCACATTCAAAATTTATTATTATTATTTTTAATAATTCATATTATAATATATGATACAATAATTATAATATTTATTTTATAAAATTTTTATTATTCAACGGGAATTTATATAATTTAAAAGATTTACAATATTTTTATTATTCGGCGTTGGGCGGTGGAAAGTAACAATAACAGTGATGAATCAATATCATTGAGATTATGAGATAATTTTAAAGTTATTTGTAGATTTTTTAAGGTGAATAACTTAAAAGATCTAAATTTAAAATATACTTATATTAGTTTTTTTTTTTTTTTTTAAGAAGTAGCATTAATGGAAAATGAAAAAAAATCATTATCTTTTATTAAACTATTATTATATTTTTGTAAATTACTACTTATTCACTGTAGGTAATCGATTTTTATGAAATCAAAATAACTAAATAAATTTCAAATAATTGTACTTTTATTTCATAAACAAGTTGAAACTTTTCAAAATTAATTAGATAATTGAGACGTTTTCATAAAATTAAAATCAATTTTAAATTATATTTTAAAATTTTCCAAAATTCAGTCGGGATCAGCCGAGGCACGTGCCTCGACTGGTCCTTACTTGGGTACACCCATGGGTTAGAGTGTAGAGCAATAACAAGATTGATTCTGGAGTTGGTGCTAGAAAATTCCAGTTGGAACTACCTGTTGATTTCAGAATTTTCTCAGGGTGAAATATGTAGATGTCTTTAAGAATCTTGTTGATTTTGGAATTATTACAATTGGGAGGTACCTAAAAAAATTATTTCGATATTTAAATCAGTAGTGAAAGATAGAAGTGTCTAATAGGTTTTTAATTTAATTTACAGGTTTTTAATTTACCTTCAAACAAGGATGTGTTTTTTGACTGTGCTTTAGAAAATGTTCTTTTTCTTCATTAAAGCCTTTTGAATTTAAGATATCTTATGGATTGAATGATCCAATAATGACTTTCCTAACTTAAGAGCTTCTAAACCCCTTAACTATGTCAGGAATTCACCTTATATAGTTGGTGAGATTTCATGTAAATTAATGGGATTAGTTGGAATGTTGGCTCTTGACATAAGTATATTTTAGGACAAGTGTCGTGTAAGCTGTTTGCATGTTAAGTAAAGTGGATTAGTGTCAGATTACATGTAAATGAAGTGGATTATTATAAACCCAAGTGATTTTGGAGCGATTTAGCCTCTATGGTCCTCCAAATTATCCATGAATAAGATAGAGATCAGAATTGAGTGGCTTAAATGTCCAATTTATGGATAAAGTGTGCCAGGTATATATTGTTGGTACAACAGTACCATTATAAGATTTGTTGGAGAAGAAGGTTGTAATAGCCCGACCCAACTTGTCAGATATTGTCTGTTTCAGCAGACTAGGGTGGCCCAATTTTAAAGCTCTAACCCCTTATAGTTTTGTTATTTGCATGATCTAAACCCACATAAAAGACCTCCAATTAAGGCTGTAAATGAACCGAGTTGTAATTCGATTATAAAATAAGACCGATTCGCAAAATCTCGATTGACACAACTTCTCTCTCTATATATATATAGAGTCACGTTGTTCAGCACGATAGTCCCGTAAGCCAAAGCATGAATTAATCAAGATAATTTTGAAGATATATATATATATAATATATATATATATATATATATATATATATATATATATATCTATATATATATATATATATATATGTATATGTATATCACTATGTGTGTGTATATGTGTATATATATATATATATATAGATACATATGTGTATGTGTATATATATATATATTGAAATTATTAAAAATTTAATTAAGTAAGTAAAAATATCTATATATATGTGTGTTTGTGTGTGTATATATATATATATATTGAAATTATTAAAAATTTAATTAAGTAAATAAAAATAAAAACTGAATTTTTTTAAATTAATTGAATCGAGCTGAGCCGAGTCGAATAGTTTAGTAATCAAATTTCAGCCGAGCTCGAGCCTAATATTGTCTTAATGAATCGAGTTCGAATAATACATGTAACACTCGATTCAAACTTGAGCTCATATAAATACTTATCGAGCCCAACCAACCCAAGCAACCATTACTCCACTCGATTACACTTCTACTTCCAACTAATTGAGGAGGCGCAACACTAATAAGGATATCACTAGCACCATTCCCAAGAGATATGTGATTTTACAAATTATTTTTAGACGTGACACTTGGAGCCTATAATGTAGGTAAAAATGATGCATTTATAATAATTCTTTTTAATATTTTAACATATTTGATAAGATAATTTAATAAAGTATAGTTTCAAGAATTCTACCGTTAAATGACATGTCTAGTAAAATCACCATTTATTTAAATGACATGTCTAGTGAAAAAAAAGAGGGAGCGAGTGGACCATATCTTTAAAAACACGTGACAAGTGGTGGTGGTTGGAGCCCAAAGCAATGACAAGATTTATTCCGAAGCTAGTGCTGGGAAATTACATTTAACACTACCTGATAGGGGTGTTCACGGGTCGGGTCGGGTCGGGTTTTTTAATTTTTTTTATCCGATCGGGTCGGGTCAATCGGGTCACTCGACCAGCGACCCGAAATTTGAGAAGTTGACCCGCGCGGGTCGGGTCGCATCGGGTCGGGTCAAAAATCTGCGGGTCGGGTCGGGTCAACATAATATGCAATAAATATAACATATATATTTTTTTGATACAAAATTTCATAAGGTAGTCAGTAGCTGCATTGGCCAAGTCTTTGAATTAAATACTTACTTATCCAATCCAGCCACAATTGTTTCCTATTAAATTTGCATCATAAAAAATATATATTATAATTGTAATATTATTTACTTCGGGTCGGGTCAGGTCAGACTCGATTTTTCTTCCCGAAACCCGTGACCCGATCCGACATTTTGGGTCGGGCTCGGGTTGACCCAAAAATAAATTTTAAAATTAATAAACTCGACCGGGTCGGGTCATTACGGGTCGGGTCGGGTCGCTGGTCGACCTGACCCTATGAACACCCCTACTACCTGATGATTTCAGATCTTTCTGAGGGTGACAAATGTCGATATATCTTTAGGAATCTAGCTAATTTTGGAATTGGTGCAAGTGAGAGGTACTTGCAAAAGGTCTTCCAATACTTAAGGTTATGTTTCACTAATAGAAGATGATTGTTTATAATATAATGTAACCTAATGAAATGAAATTGAATGGAGTGTAACATATCATAATCTTATTTGTGGAAAAACAAATGAGAGGTTAAAATGTAATGTTCCAAAATATTATTTGATAAATAAAAAATATTGAAATTAAATTTAACTGGATATGTTTTAAAGATAATTGTGACTTTTAGATTTACAAGTAAAAAAGATGAGTATTTTAGTGTTATTTTTTTCAAGGGGTAAATTTTTCTTCACAAGTAATATTATTTTTATAAGTTACATTAAATCTTAACCTCCCAATTTGGACTGTTCATTTTCAATGGCTCCATATTTCTTATTGTTACACTTCCTTCCATCTCATGGCACTCACTTCAATCAATCCAAACAATGAATGGATTTAAATATTTTAAGTTATATTACACTTCATTTCATTTCACTAATCCAAACCTAACCTCTGAAGTGAATGGTAGAAGTGTTTAATATATATATATATATTGCATTCAGACAATAAAGTATTTTTTTTGAATATGCTTTAGAGAATATTTTTAATATTCAATAAAGTATTCTCAATTTAAAGTATCTTATGGCTTGAACGATTTAAGAATGTCTTTTCTAATTTCAGAGATTATGAATCATTTAATTGTGCCATAAATTCACTTTATATAGTCGGTGAGATTGCCTGTAAATTAATGAGATTGGTTGGAATACTAGTTCTTAATACTGGTGTTTTTTAGACAGGTATCGTGTTAACAGTTTGCATGTTAAATAAAATGAATTAGTGTCAAATTATATGCAAATAAAAGAGATTATTGTAAACTGAAGTGATTTTTGAGCGACTTAACCTCTCCGGTCCTCTAAAATATCCATTAATGACATGGAGACAGAAATTGAGTGTCTTAAGTGTCACAATTGAAAATTCAATTTTAACCTAAGATTCGGACCCTATGTGGAATACTATACAATAATTTAAGACATGTTATAATAATTATTACTATGAATTACCAACATGCACCCTTAAGTCTAATAATTATATATCAAAACAAATAAAAGAAAGTTGAAAATAAAATCAACAACAACAATTTTGTTAACGAAATGGAAAACTCGTGCGAGTAAAAAACCACTTCGGATATCTAGGCTACTAGCCAAAATCCACTATAACGAGAAAACTTACAGTGATGGTATAAGACCTATGACACCAATTTCACCGACTATAATACCTCTAGACTGTAATAACCCGAACAACTCTTCGGGCCCGCACTAAACAGCATTCTTCAGCACCTCTGAAGTCTCTAAGCGGTTCAACCATGCGAACTTGCAATGCCGGAACTTCTACTACTAATCTTCCTCCTTGAGAACTCTAAATGCTTTTGAAATTTGGTCAGGATTGTATTTTTGTATTGTTGGTCAATCAAGGATCAATATCACCAAGATAAAATAAAAAAGAAAGTCTTCAATGTGAAAATCAAGAAGGTTGAATACTAATAATGTTGAGGTTCAGAATAATGTGTTTCCAACCATTGATAAGGTGACTCTATATTTGTTTATATAGATAGGGTAAAGGTAGGCTTTTCCTTGTGCAAAACTAACTCAAAAACGCGTACAAAATAACCCAGTCCCGTAATCTCGTTCAAACACTCATCAAACGCAAGATGAACGCACATTGTTCCGTAAACTTATTCGAACGCAGTCTCGAGCGCACCTCGAATGCAAACACACTGGAAGGTTTTGTTCGCATGAAAGGATGGACGTACTATACACTGGAACCTACTGCCAAATTTCGTTCGAACCCAAACACGAACATAACACGAACACCACTCGTTCGAACAAAAATATGAACGCATCATTAACACATATCTGATATCTTCACGCATAGTCTGCCAAATATCAGTCCAATTACTTCGAGATCTTCAAGACTCATTACAAATCAATTGAACTTATTTTGTTACGGACATTGCCAATAAAATGGAACTAACAATCTCTCCTTTTGGCATTCCGTGATAAAACTACTACCTAATCCAAAGACTACGGTAAAAGATTCAAAAGAGAAAAATGAAATATTCAAATATCAACCATCAAGACAATGACTTATTACAATACGACTCGATCTAATACATAACCAAGTAGTCTTGAAGTCGATTCCACCACAACCAATAATATCTTCTCACCTGAAACATCCACAAACAACAAGATACCATGAAAAACATAGGGAATATAAAGAGCAGATAAAAATGAAATTATAATCTCATGCATATAAAGGTAGATATCTCACTCCCTATTTTTTTTGTCATAAATGATAATGGGGAAAATCAATATACCAATTAAAACTCACATGCAAGAGAATATGCAAACTTAACCTACTTCCCCTCACTAACAGCCCTACTCAGTTAGCAAAAAGAACACACGGGAAGTAAAAACTCAGAAATATATAGTAAAAAATAAATGCAATATGCAATAACATGAAACGTACATAAGTACACACAATGAGTTTTTACTTCCCCTCACTAACAGCCCTACTCAATTAGCAAAAAGAACACACGGGAAGTAAAAATTCAGAAATATACAGTGTGAAAAGAAATATAATATGCAGTAACATGAAAAGTACACAAGTACACATAATGAGAAAAAAATAAGTCAAAAACGACTCAAAACAGCACTTCAATCAAGTGCAATGATACACAATCAGTACTCAGCTATTTATGACATGAAATAATATGAAATAATTTTTATCATGCTCAAGAACACACGCATGCATATGACATAAACACCGAAGCATATCTAGCACTTACGTGAAAAAATAAGTGTGCAACGAGTTAATGCCTAAGTCCTTATTTTATAAGTGGGATACAACCAAAGAAATCACATCTCATGTCACACCAAGTCCACAAAATAGGTGTTCAAACCCAGCGCCACTAGGACCTGAAAATAAGCAACATTGGTTGCATGCTATAATATTCTCCCCCTAAATATGAGCTCTTAAATAAACTTTTTCGAGTGAATGATTTTTGCCATTATCTTTTGAATTTTACTCATTGGCTCTTTCGCACTTGAGACTCAATTAAACTATTTTTTTCCTTTCAGAGGGAGATAGAATAAGGTCATCTAGTCAAAGGTCACATTATTTAGTGATCTAAGTATGCCAAAGATTAGACTACCAGTCCAAGAACTCATACATGCGACCAAACCTCGAAAAACAACAAAAACGTGTATGTGAAATGCAAGCACAAGATATACTAAGAGTTTCCATCAAACACACTAGTGCACATGGAGCATCAAAAAAATAAAAATAAAAGCATGTTACACATGCATAAATATATATCCTATATACCAGGACCACATGCACATGCTCTTACATGTTCTTTCAAGCCATATATCTTTTTGGTATGTTTTATTTTATATATATTTTTATATTTTTCTTTTATAAAAAAATAAGAAAAGACACTAGATGGCTTGTCATTATCCAAAAGTACGTGGAGTTGTATTCCCGAGTGCAAATCATACTATCGTCCATTCGGAATCGGTTATGAAATTTATATCCGGGTTTCCATCTTATATACCAATGGAGTATTGGGTTTTCTAAGTCATCCAAGATCAATTAAGCAATGAAAAGTGCGAATACAACAAAGTAAAGTTGCGGAAATACTCACTTTGATCGGCTTTGCGATGCGATGAACACAAAAATTTTCCTTGCTCCATTGAAGCTCTCGGCCAAGCTCCTCTTTTGTGCTCCAAGTTTCGGCCAAGGTCCCATTTGTGAGCTCCAAGCTCCAAGCTTTGTAAATGGATTTCATGCTCATGAATGGGTTTCCCTATCACCTTTGTGAGACTTCTTTAGTGTGCTAGCACTTGGAAAAATTTGCCACAAATCCTTCCTTAAGCTTCTTGCATCTCTCGGCCATGAGAGAAAATTTGAGAGGAAATGGCTTCAAAAGCCGTGAGTGGAGAGAGGAGAGGGAAGAGAAAAATGTGTGTTGTGTATTTGGTTTTTGATTTCAAAAAACAAATACCAAAAATCAATTACCATTTTTCAAAATTCAAAATTTTGGTACAAGACTTTAAAGTCTTCAACCACCCCCATCAATCACAAAAAGTGACAAGCATCACATCACTCAAAGTTGATGTGACTTACATCACAAGAATGACTAATGATGTGACGCGTGATGTGATTTGTGGGCCCCACTTGATTCTAAATGTGAGTGGTCCCGCAAACACTCCCGGGCTCGGGTTCGCTAATTCCGAATTAACGAATTTTCCGTTGCGACGTAATTAAATCAAATTTAATTAAATAATTATGCCTAGTAAAATTACTATTAAAGTCGCTCGTGAATTAATTCTAAATTAACTTGTTTGCCCGAATTAAAATCTAATTTTAATTCCGCGTCGAAATCCAATTTCATTTAATATATCGAATATATTATTTTATCGATTAATTCTAAATTAATTGTTCTCTCCCTTAGTATGAATTTTATCCCAGATAAAATTCTCCGTAATTAATCCTAGATTAATTTTCTCTCTCTACTTATTAATCCCAGATTAATAATGTGCGAGTCATACGTCATCGGTGAATCTTCGGAAAGCGACCCATGAGATCCCCAGATATGTTGGCAGTAAATCAGGTCGTCGGACTATCCGAATACGTACGTACTTAGTACTATGTTTTTATCGATTTACAAGACATGGTTGGCTTCTAGCAAAGCACCGTGCCTACCCAATTCTCCAGAAATATTCTTAAAGGAATATGTAATCTATATCAGGCATAGTATACGTAGTATTGCGTATTGCGATCCAGTATCGGATGTCACGTGCTAGGCCTGGGGCTGGAATTGTGTCTGCCCCGTACGAAGCACATATCGGATCTCTGGTAACTAGTCTCTATAATCGGATAATCATGACCTAGTCGTATTATCCTGATGACTGCAGTACTAAAGAGTACTAGTTCCGTATCCTGCGTGACCATAATCTCCATATGACTGAAGTGATATATCCATCTTGACATCACGCCCAATACACTATGATTCTCAATATACCCAGAAGAGGCGTACACAGAACCGGTTAAAGCCCTGGACGACGAAAACCAAAGTACATTGATTGTCGCAAGTATTAGCGGTGCAAGTCTCAGGTTAAGACCAAATACACCTACCCTGATTCGGACTTCCATAGACACATAGTCATACTACCAATGGAATTCCGAGGGGTCTATCCAGAGCGAAGCTGTTTCCGTACCATCGGTAAACACAACCTCCTATTACACTTGCATGAGTATCCAATACCCAAATATATGAAAACTATGTCGTTATGCTCCCATAACACGCACAGGTGCAATACTAGTCTATTCCCCATTATCGATGTCCAATCTCGATAATACTTCGACTATGGATGTTTTAATGATTAAACCTTCATTGATTGATACTGTCTCATATCTTATCAATCCGGAACTAATCATATGGACTTTTATCATTTATATATCCCGATAATCTAATTACAAATAATAAAAGAGCAATTTCCTTTGTCACATAGTTAATTTGTACAACAACACCATGTTCTGTACAAATAGTGATGCTATGGGTCATAATTGTCCAACATAGACATATAAAAAAATCAAACACACCCATATGCAGTGAAAACAAAAAGACATACAGTCGTGTAGAAACATAAAACACACGCTCACACATATGCAATTGGAAAAATGAATGCAACATCTAAGAAGAGATACACCAAACTGCACTTTCATCACACCTTTTAGGATCAAGGAATTCAGAAGTTGATGGAAAATCATCTCGTTTCCTCACCCAAGCTTTCTTAGGAGTCTCATTTACTTAAGAACTCCTAATTAACAGTGCAAGTTTCTCACTAATAAGTAGAGTCTGTTTAGCTAGTATAAAAATTTGACTAACTAGATTTGACGACTCAAATCTAGAATGAACAGGCTTATGTCTTTTCTTTTATTTGTGTAACATGAATCACTTAGGCCTAATATGTCCTACCTTGCAACAGTTATGACAAATAGACACAAACTTAAGACAAGAGCGAGGTTTACCCACCACACCTCTAGATTGGGGTTGGGTCACAGAACGAGGATACACATGAGGGATCACATGATGCTTATCAACAAGCTATTTTCCTAAGTCACGTGTAGGAGGGATAGGTACAGTTTTAGACGATGACGCCTTATCACATTTTGACTTAACGTTAATCCCTAACATGCGGTCTAGTTTCTCAGTCCCATTAGAAAATACAGACAATTGTGCTCTAACATTCTCAAGTTCTGCTTCCAAGAATTTGACTCTATCAATTAGTCTTTTATTCATCTCCTCAATGTCATCAATAACTAAAAGGCTTTTGCTCAAGCTTTGCTTGAAATTCATTATTGTCTAGTTCAATTTCCTTTAGCCTCTTACTAACCTCAATGTTTGTCTTCTTAATAGCGAGACTCTCATTAAACAGTTTAGTATACGCTATCTGAAGACCATCATCATCTACAGAGTCATCGTGAGAGAATTCTTAACCAACATCTACATCACTAATATGATCCTCTCTCTCACCTACCATACTCGAAGAAAATGCAATGTAATTACTTTTCTTCTTAGGAGACTCATCAGAAGTATAGCCAGTTTCTGAATCACAAAGTGAGGCTGCGATAACTTTCTTTCCCTTCGACTTTAGGTATGTGGGACATTCAGACCTAATATGGCCACACATTTCACATTTATGGCATTGGATAGCGCGAGCTTAATTATCATTATCTTCTCTAGACCCTCTCTTAAGACAGCTACTCTCTCTAGGTTTGTCCTCCATATCTCTATCATTGCTACGACCACTATTCTTCATCTTAAGAAATTTCTTGATCTTTTCACAAAGATGGCCATATCAGAATCTGTGAGAGTATCATCCTCATCATCATTAGATTTCCTTTGCAATTTTCATCGGTATGTTCTTAAGCTTTCTATATTCAGGAAATTTTCTCTCATAAACCAAAATATTTCCTATGAGGTCCTCTAATTTTAGATTATCTAAATATTTGTTTTCCTCAATGGAAATGAACTTCGGTAAAAACCTTTCACGCATGGATCTAAAGATTTTCCTAACTATCATATTCTTAGGGATAGTCTCACCTAGGTTAAAGCTGAAGTTAACGATATCGTCAATCTCAACGTAAAAGTCGTAAAATGTTTCATTATCTTTCATCCTAGCGACTTCAAACCTAGTAGTAAACTCTTGGAGTTTGTTATTCTTAACTGAAAGTATGCCCTCAGGCATAGTATGAATGATGTCTTAAGCATCATTGGCTATCTCACACGTTGATATTCTTCTAAACTCATCGGAGAAAAGAGCATCATGAATGGCATTAATAGCCTTGCTTTTTCTATTGCTCGCTTCAAACTCTTTTCTTGTCCAAGTCAGTTTATCCTTAGAGGAATAGACCCCATCAACCATAAGAACATGAGGTTTCCACATGTGCTCTATGGACATTAAGATCCTTCCATCTAAGGACTTGAAGAAAGCTCTTATGTGAACTTTCTAGTAAGGGTACTCTGTCCCATCAAAGAATGAAGGATAGTTTAAGGGTTGACTTCTATCCATATATAAACGGGCCAAGGATCACGGTCTGGCTCTGATACCAATTGAAAATTCGATTTTAACCTAAGATTCTGACCTTATGCAGAATATTACACAATAATTTAACACAAGTCATAATTATTGTTACTATCCTTAAGTCTAACAATTATATATCAAAGCAAATAAACGAAAGCAGAAAAAAAAAATCAATACCAACAATTTGGTTAACGAAGTGGAAAACTCGTGCGAGTAAAAAATCACTCTGAGTATCTAGGCTACCCGCCAAAATCTAGTATAATGAGAAAATTTACAATGATGGTATAAGACCTATGGAAGTAACTCCACCGACTCTAATATCTCTAAACTGTAATAACCTGAAGAACTCCTCAGACCCGCACCAATGATCCTTTTTCAGAACCTCTGAAGTCTCTAAGTGGATCAACCATGCGAACATGCAACGTAGAACATCTACTACCAATCTCCCACTTTGACAACTCTAAAGGCTTAGGAAATTTAGTTAGGGTTATGTTTCTGTGTTGATGGTAAGTCAATGATCAATATCACCAAGACAAAAAAGACAAGATAAACAAAGAAAATATTCAAGGTGAAAATCAAGAAGATTGAAAACTAACAATGTTGAGGCTTAGAATAATATGTTTCCAACCATTGATAAGGTGGCTCTATATTTGTTTATATAGGTAGGGTAAATATATGTTTTTCCTTGTGTAAAACTAGCTCAAAAATAAGTCCAAAATAACCCAGTCTCGTAATCTCGTTCAAATGCTCATCAAACGTAAGATGAACGATCACTGTTTCATAAACTCCTTCGAACGCAGTCTTGAACGTACCTTAAATCCAAACACATTGGAAGGTTTCGTTCGCACGGAAAGATAAACGCACTACGCACGGGAACTTACTGCCAAGTTTTATTCGAACCCAAACACGAACACCACTCGTTCGAACACAACCACGAACGCAACACTAACATATATCTGATATCTTCACGCACAATATGCCAAATACCAATCATATTGCTCCGAGATCTTAAATACTCATTACAATTCAATTGAACTTATTTTGTTACGGACTTTGCGAATAAAAATGGAACTAACAACAATGTATGGATGAAACGTGCCAAATATATATTGTTGGTAACACGGTTTCACTGCAAGACTTGTTGGAGAATTATTATTATTTTTAGACGTGACATATGGAGTCTATGGTGTAGGTAAAAATGATGCATAATGAGGTATGAATAGAATTGAGGTGAGTAGATGGGAGAACCCTAGAATAATTGACCGGCGTAAACACACGCGTATAATGCAAGCGCACGTATCGTTCAAGTAGTATAAAAATATCGATCCCACGAGGACTTAATTCCTACTGTTGTTATTAATTATTGATACTATTTATTTACAGGTATCTAATTATAGGGAGAAGGGAATTGATTGCTTTTGGTTGGTTGAATGTGGTTTTGCAAAAATAAAATAAAAACAGACTCAAAAGAAAATACTAAGGAAAATAAAATAAAAGACTCAAAGATCTAGGGTCGTGACTCCACATAATATTATTATAAAGATGAATTGATTCTCTTATTTATGTGTAATAAATTAATTTGCTAACTTGGAACACGATGATATGCGAAAGCCTCTTCCGATGGTCAGATGCAAATACCCAGTATAACCCAATTGAACCATATTCCTATGTCAACCAAATTACCTGGATTCATTAAGATTAAGTTCCAATTACGGCTACCCACGCCCGACAGGTATATGTCTATCCTGTAAGGAAATCTATTAAAGGGTTATCTATCCTCAAGGAAGATCGTGAGCTATTGAATCTAAGGCTGAAACCTAAAATCCCTATGTCTAGTTCATTTTAGAATTACCCCATCAATATTATTAATAACAAGACACATTAAGCTTAAGACTCAATAAACAAACTAAAGAACTACCTATAAAAAGAAAATCAATTATTAAGTGTATGTATTGTGTTTCATCACTTCCCTAGAATAAAAATAAAATGCTGGGGTTGGGGATCCACTTTTACTATTTATAATTTAGATATCTCCCTTAATATAATACATAAATTAAACATGATATTACCGATCAGCCATAAAGGCGGTATTCCTTATTAAGTCAAATTAAGTCCGACCAGCCATAAAGGCGGTAATAGTATTTGAACATAAACCAGCCATATAGGCGGTAATTACCTGTCACCTAAGAACCAGCCATATAGGCGGTGCCACATTATGTCAAATAAATAAAACCAACCATTAAGGCGGTAATCTTTATATTTTGAATTATAATTTCCATATTATATTTAAGGGAGATTAATCTAAATTAAAATAATAAAAGCTTCACCTTATCCCCAGCAGAAAATTAACTACAAAACATTAAAGAAAGGTAGAAGAAGAATTACTACTATTACTGAAAATTAAAATACATAAATTAAAAATAATATTTATATATACAAAAATAGATGCTTCCTATAAAACCAGGGAAAAATTCCCAAGGAGAGCACACCAAATGAAGTGAAGAGGAGCTGAATTTATAGGCAGTTTCGGCTTCTGGCGTCGCGACGCTGAAGTGCTTGGCGTCGCGACGCCAGCATGCGTTTTCAGTCAACGCGGCTTTTGACCACGCGCATTGTCGGCAGAATCTGGTGATGACACGTGTCACGCGGTAAAGGTGGTGCAATGAGAAGACGACACGTGGCACATGGTGATTGGCTGAGCTTTCGGTCCAATGATCATCTGACACGTGGCACGCGTTTAGATTGGTCTAATGAGAGATTAACACGTGGCAGCATGTGATTCGCCGGTGGATTCGGTCCAATGACAACTTGACACGTGGCACGCGCTTACTTTGGTCCAATGAGATTTCATCACGTGGCAGACGGCGCATTTTAGCTGATCTTATGTGATGATGACACATGGCACGGCGCACGTTAGCAAGGTCGGCGTACGTTAGCAAGTCCAATTTCTCAGATTCTGACATGTGTCCCTCGGCGCACGTTAGCATGTCTGGTGCACGTTAGACGTCGCGACGCATAGGGTCCTGGAGTCACGACGCGACCAAATTACCGAATTGCCCTTTTGTCATTTTTTCTCTATTTTGGCCCCAAATTGCTTCCAATGCTTTCCAAACTTTATTTATCTGCAAAATAACACAAAACACATCAAAACGTTCACAAAACTCAAGAAACTATACAAAATATTAGGTTAAATGAGTGGGAAATAGTGATAGATTTACCACTCATCAATAATGTCTACAACAACGACTGAATCCTTAAGTAATAATATTAGTGTCTTAAAACCAGTTAGACTTTCGTCTTCTTTATCTTTACCTAAATCTTATACAAAAACACTTGCGTCTAAAATAGAAAACCTAGTAGAGTATACCCAAGTCCTAGAAGATGCACGGATCAATGAGTCTTCTTTACCTTTGTTGAGTCCGTATAATGTCTATCGTCATAAAAGTTCTTTTACCCATAGTATTAGAACTTTAGTGTCTACTAAAAGACCTACTACTAAAGAATATGTCTAGTCTTCCAGACTTGATCAGTATTCTTTGAAAGCTACATCACAGAAGCAGTATGTCACTATCGATATCCCTCCAGATTTCATTACTGGATGGAAGAGAGAAGGATACCTACCTTCACTTTGGAGCAGTTCGTCTTGCTCTTACCATTCATGGCATAAGATGCTTACTTGTTATAGCCAGACTTACAAGATACATGGAGTATCAACATGCGGTGATCGACACAGTCCTTACAACCTTATATGCTGGAAGTGTGATCTTAACCTTTTACCCAAACTTTAACATATCCATGAAAGATCCCAACCTTCCTACAGCTATAAAAGTTCAAGTCCATATCTCTGGAGCCAATTTGACCCCATCATCCCTGATTGCTACCTTGCACCACCAAATAGTCTACCGACTACAAAACCACTCCTTTGACCTCCAAGCCCAGAATTCCTCTGATGCTTTAGTGATCATAAAAGAAACATAAGAAATACCAACCATCATCCAGATCCCCAGACAGATCCCTAAGGATAAGCTTCAGCAGCTTATGCCTTTAGAATGGCTGACCAACTATGAAAAGTATCACTAGCAAAATGAGCCTATCCAAACAGCTGAATCCAGTTTCCACCGATAAAATAATGGAACTATCAAAACTATTTTCTCTAAGCCCATTACATCTAGCCAGCCAAACAGATCCAATACACCCATCCAAAATGAACCAGTCATGTTATGTTCGATGTTCACTCCAGTCACATGTCCAGAACGAGTTGAGATTCATGTTCACTCATTTCACCCCGATGGACCACCGGTGTACACTAATAAGATCAACGATCATTTCATATGGGATCTTTCTGAAGCCCATATGTGTGATCTCGATTGCACATGCCTTGATGATGATAATGATAATGATAATGACCCTCCTCGCAGGAGGAGAAAAAGATCGAGAAAAGTCTAATCTCCTTGCAAACCACAGAAACCTCACAAGAGAGATGATCCATATAGTCCTAGTCCTTAGATTGGTATCCAACCATGGGTACATGAAAATGAAAGGAAGGAAAGACTTTTGCCTATCTATCAAAGAGCTTTAGAGATACTTCGTGAAGAAGAAGAACGAATTAAGATCAAATTAGAACTAATCAAACCTCCAGCTCTTCAACATGTTCAACCGTGCATGATGTTTCAACAAAAATCAACATCTTACCATGCAGATTTCCCATCCTTGAATAAACAGATAGACCTAGAGTTGAAAGTGGTTTCCAAACCATTTATGCAGAAAACTAGTGTTTTTTCTAATGGCCAGATTGAAGAACCACAACAGTTTGAAACTGTCTTAAATTGGCAGACCCAGAATGCCAGAGCACAGAATGTCATCCTACAAAGGATTGATCAAAAGATGGATGCAGTTGTCACAAGAACAAAAGCTTAAGAAAAAAGAGTTGATAGCTTTACTGCACAGGTCTAGCAACTTTACAATAAGCTAAACGACAAGTTACTCAGCTCGATGCAGATCTTAGACAGATGCTACAACAGAGAAACTTTGGTTATGAGTTTAAACAAAAGGAAGTTGAGATCAGACGATTGAAAACTAAACTTCCAAGAATTGAGGCAGACATAGTTCCACAACAACCAACCTATTGGGTTCTCCTAGAACATGCCAAGAATCTATTAAGCATAAAATTGTGTGAATTAACAAAGTAAGTTGCGGAAACAATACTCACTTTGATCGGCTATAGGATGTAGAGATAACAAAAATTTTCCAACCTTTGTGTAGTGCTCCAAGCTCTCCTTTGTTTGTATGTTGAGCTCCAAGCTTTGATTCTTGAATTCCAAACTCAAAGGAATGGTTTCCCTAACACCTTTGTGTGACTCTTTAGATGTGCTAGCATGCAAGATTTTGAAACAAAATCATCACACATGAACCCTAGGTTCACGCCAAAATAGAGAGAAGAAAGAGAAGTAGATTCGGCAATGGCAAGATGAGAGGGAAGTGTTTCACGCCCAAATTGCCAAGTTGGAGAGAAAAATGAGTAAGTAATGTGTTTTTGATTTTCCAAAAATCAATATTACCAAATATCCAAAGTTGGTAAATGTCATACCAAATCAAATAAAGTAAAGCTTGTGTAAGAAACAAGCTTCCACCAACCACCAACTTCCATCAACTAAAAGGTAAACAAAGTTGACTAGTGATGTGACTTATGGGCCCCACTTTAAATTCAAAATCCGAGTGGGCCAGCTAAACACATTTTGGGCTTGGGTTCGTTAATTCTGAATTAACAAATTTTCCGTTGCGACTTAATTAAATCAAATTTAATTAAATAATATTGCCTCGCAAAATTATTACGAAAGTCGCTTGCGAATTAATTCTAAATTAATTCGTTCGCCCCAATTAAAATCCAATTTTAATTACGTTATGAAATCTAATTTCATTTAATATATCGAATATAATATTTAATCGATTAATTCCAAATTAATCATTCTCTCTCTTCTTTTCAAATTTTATCCCAGATAAATTATTTCCGCAATTAATCCTAGATTAATTTTCTCTCTCTCATAATTAATCCCAGATTAATTCTGTTCGAGTCATACGTCATCGGTGAATCTTCGGGAAGCGACCTATAAGATCCATGGATATGTTGGCAGTAAATCCGGTCGTCGGACTATCCGAACAAGTGCGTACCCGGTACCACATTCATACCGATTTACAAGACATGGTTGGCTTCTAGCAAAGTGTTGTGCCTACCCAATTCTCAAGAAATATTCTTTAAGGAATATATATAATCTATAACAGGTGTAGTATACATAGTATTGCATATTGCGATCCAGTATCGATATCACATGCTAGGCCTAGGTCTGGAATTGTGTGTGCCCCGTACGAAGCATATATCGGATCTCTGGTAACTAGTCTCTATAATCGGATAATCATGACCTAGTCATATTATCTCGATGACTACAGTACAAAAGAGTACCAGTTCCGTATCCTACGTGATCATCATCTCCATAAGACTGAAGTGATACTTCCATCTTGACATCACACCCAATACACTACGATTCTCAGTATTCCCAGAAGAGGCGTACACAGAACCTGTTAAAGCCCCGGACGACCAAAACCAAAATATATTGATTGTCGCAAGTATTAGCGATGTAAGTATGAGGTTAAGACCAAATACACCTACCCTGATTCAGATTCCCATAGACATATAGTCATACTACCAATGGGATTCCGAGGGGTCTATCCAGAGCGAAGCTGTTTCCATACCATCGGTAAACAGAACCTCCTATTACACTTGCATGAATATCCGATACCCAAATATATGAGAACTATGCCATTACGCTTCTATAACACGCACAAGTGTAATACTAGTCTATTCCGCATTATCGATGTCCGGTCTTGATAATACTACGACTAGGGATATTTAATGATTAAACCTTAATGGATTAATATTGTCTCATATCTTAGTAATCTGGTACTAATCATATGGACTTTTATCATTTATATATCTCGGTAATCCAATTACAAATGATAAAAGAGCAATTTCCTTTGTCACATAGTTAATTTATACAACAACACCATGTTTTGTACAAATAATGATGCTATGGGTCATAATTGTCCAACACAACCTTCTTTCCATAGTCACCAACTATGTTCCCCACCTTTCCAACTACAACATACAACATGTTTTACCAACCACTGTCATTTCCAGAACCACCTAAACCTTTCAAAATGACCTATGAGATTTTCCGTGATTTGGAAATTCCAATACCACAAAGAACCAGACTTATACCCACTGTTTCATCCTCAAGAATGGAAGTAGAACAATCTACAAAACCTCAACCTAAACATCAGAAACCCATAGTTTCATTATCAGACATTTCATCAACCTTACCACACTAACCACCAGAACAGTTGACTTCTAAACCTATCTTAAACCTATTCCAGACCCTATTCCAGAACTTATTCACTTCATTGTTACACCTAACCCACAGGTCCCAGAATCGTTCATTCCTATACCTACCTTATATGTCCTAGACCCTTTGAACTAGCTTGTCTCTAAACCTACTGATGATTCCTCATATGTAAAGGAATTTTCTGAATCAGCCTTAGATGATGTGTCAATGGAGTCTCAGACTCAAACTACAGATTCTGAAAAAGACCTTACTGATATCACTACCTTGCTTATGGCAACTTCCACTGGTTCCAATACGCAGTAGCAGACGTATACAGAAGAAGAACCAAATGAGCACATGGAAGAACAACAGTCACCGCCAAAAGAACCATTGAAACCAACAAGTGGTCCATGATTTACTTTTGATGGTCTTCTACCATACAAATGGCGTAAAAAATTCATGAAATGGTTGCTTGGATTGATTTACAGATGACCAAGCCAAATACAACTCTCAAGGATGTTCTTAAAGAATTCTCTACGAGATTAACAAGATCTTTCAGAGATTGATTTCAAGCTCTTGGAGCTTACAGACGGATGTAGTTCATTCAGTATGAGTCTGCAGGCTCTGCCCTCGGATTAATCCATATGGAGTTCCTTGGAGATGTTTCAGCCATTGACAAACGAGCGAGAAAAGATTAATTCCAGATGAAATGTTGTTCGTTGAAAACAAAAGACTTGGATTTCCATTACCAGCGTATGTCCCAGAAGTACCACCTTCTGAATGACGTGAATGATGCTAACCTTCGACATACGTATGTTACTTCTTTACCAACTAAACTACAGTCAGAAATACAAAGAACTATTCTCCAGACTAAAAGACAAATGAAAGATATCTCTCTTGGAGAACTTCATCAGATGGATCTCTTAGCTCGTGAAAAGCTATGTGAGAATCAAGACATGTTCAATATAATGTTTGAATAAAGAAAGTCTTTGAAGTCAGCTTGCCAAAAGTCTTACCTGGAAATTAAGTGCAAAGATAAAAAGTGCACTTGTCCATCCAATAAGAAATCTCTTTTCCATAATTATGGCAAGAAGGTCAAGAAGTACAAGAAGAAGAAGGACTACAAACGAAAGTTTAAATTCTTCAAGAAGAAACAATTCTGTGGAAAAGGAAAAACATCCAGCAGATTTTTTATCTGTAGGAAGAAATGACATTTCTCCAAGAATTATCCTAACAAGCCAGACAAGGCAGCCAAGTGAGTTGATCAGATTCATCACATCACACTCCGAGAACTTGAGGATGTTGAAATTGAATCGATGTTCTCTGAACAAGAAGAATCCACTCCAGACACGGTCTTTGATATTGTTTATTCTTCTTCTGATTCAGAATTATCCGATGATGATGAATCATCTAATTACTCTAATGCCTACTGTTCATAGCCCTGTTCACATCCATGTAACCTTCCATCAACAAATTCATCAACCTTTACAGTTCAAAAAGCCATTCCTATCTCTTTGGTCGAGATCCAAATCTTACCATCCAAATACAATCTGCCTATTTCACTAATTATTGATATAGGTGCTCACAAGAGAATATGAACCTTGCAGTTCTTCCTCTGTAATTTTGGAAAGAACATCATGAGTTTTTCAAGGTTGCAGATGGAAAAATTTTCAGAACTGATCTTATTACCAGAAGGCCTTTTGGTATTCAGTTCTTCCCAGAGTGCATAGTATGGACAGCAGTGTTACGAACTAATCTTCATGATAAAGATTTGCTGGTTGGTTTTGATGTTTATCATCAAGAAAAAAGCTTCAAACCTTTCCTGATGGTATTCGGTTTAAACATTCAAATAAATAGTTCACTACCATCCCTAAACTATTTGCCCTCTCAGAAGATTCATCTGACTATTCAGTCATCGCCAACAAGCTTTTCACATCCTATTGTGACTCTCACTCTAAGTTCAACCATCTAGCATCGTTATGGAAAAATCAGAACTTCTTTATTAAGTTACCCTTCAAACTTAATGAAGACATCAACCCCACTAAAGCAACACATCTGGGGATGACACCTTCTCATTTATCACTTGCACATCAAGAGTGCAGTGACTTATTAAAGCAAGGCTTGATTGAGCGTACCAAGTTAAGTTGGGCATGCCTAGCTTTCTACATGGAAAATAGATCTGAAGTTATTCGAGGAAAAAAGAGACTAATCATCGATTACAAACCACTCAATCACTTTCTCCAAGATGATAAGTTTCCTTTACCTAAACTCAATTCTCTTTTTTTCCACCTCATTGATGCCCATATCTTTTCAAAGTTTGACTTGAAAGCCGGATTTTGGTAACTTGGTATTGATCCAGCGGATCGGTACAAAACTACTTTCTGCATTCCAAATGCACATTACTGATGAACAGTTTTGAGTTTTGGTCTCAAAGTAACCCGTATATTCGAGCCCATCCTGAACATTGCTCTTATATACACTGACAATATTCTACTGTTCTCAAAAGATCCAAAAGCTCATATCAATTACTTGAATAGTTTGAATACATTATCCAAACCCATGATATTATGTTATCAGAAAAGAAGAGTAATATTGGCCAGTCAAGTATTGACTTCCTCGGGATGCATTTCCATGATGGAAAATATCAGTCTAGTCTACATATTGCACAGGAACTTCTTCGGTTCCCTAACAACCACCTGTCTGTTAGGGGTGGTGCTCAGAGCGCTAATTTTATGATGTATTTCCCTGTAAATACTTAAATATTTTATTTTGAATAAAATAAACACTTTTTTTAATATAACATCTGTGGGGCACAGGAACTGGACGACGCATGCTGTCCCTAGGCTCGCGGCCTGGTTGGGAGTACGGAGTAGCCACGGGGGACTAAACCGGAGAGTAATTGAGTCGCCACCCGGTGTGAACCGGGAAAATGAGATTTAAGGCCGCACTCACCCCTCGCAAGGGAAGACCTCAAACCGTTGGGTTCGGAATGGTCCCTTACTTATGCCATTTGTAATGAAAGGATTTACATAATAATTTAATCAGGCTTAAGTAACACTTATTCCTAAGAATATCATGCTTCTATATTCATGGGTACAAAATAACACTAATACATACATTTCGCATATATCTCATATCTAATAACACATGTCTAACAAAATACCTCAAAGTAACAATGAACATACAACTTCATTCAGCATATCATGAAAACACAAGCATACATAATATCCGCACAAGCATACATGTGAGCACTCTTCCAAGTGATACGTGGAGTTGTATCCCAAGTACAGACCGCATTACCGTCCATTCGGAATCGGCTACAGAATGCTCACGTTCGTATGGCGTTCGTAAACGCGTTCGAACGGGAATGAGACCTGATGCATGATAAGGCAAAAATGCATGCGCGTTCGAGTTGCGTTCGTAAACGCGTTCGAACGGGAACAGACCTGATGCATGAAATGGGACGCAATGCATAAACAACAAAATAAAGGGGCGCGGCGAAGTACTGCCATAAAGGTGGCCTTTTGGGGGCTCTTGATCTCTCAAAGAGAGGACCTTTAGACCAACATACTAAGCCCATGCGCGTCACATCACATCATGCATACAAACATCAAGACAATCATATTATTCTAAGTATGTCCGATTGAACGTGTCTTGCATCCAACCGAACACACATCAACCGGCGCGGCAAAGCATCGTGGTAAATGGCTTTAGCCCCTCCCCATAGGGGATCTCACATCGCACTTACTAAACCCATGCGCTCGGTTGAATCATGCATACGAAAATAAAGACAATCATATCAAACTAGGTATGCTCGATTGAACGTATCTCGCATTCAACCGAACACACATCAATTGGTGCGGCAAAGCGTCGTGGTGAAGGATTTTACCCCTCCAATTAGGGAACCTTTCATCGCACTTACTAAGCCCATGCACTCGATCATATCATACGGGAATAAGCAACATACAGGATTTAAATGGCGAGAAATAAATAAACCAAAGCAACGCCACACAAGAGAAGGTGCCGTTTACTCAAGTGGTACGTGGAGTTGTGTCCCATATACAGACCGCACTACCGTCCATTCGGATTCGGCTACGGAATTTACGTCTGGGTTTCCATCCTATATACCACAAGAGACGACACTCTTCCATTTCGTTCAAGCCACAACATGCATCCAAAAACGACTCTCATGCGAATAGAATTCAATAATAATAATAAAAAAACGAATATAAACTAATGAAAATGTACCCTCAGGTCTAACCTTTTAAATCACCTCTCGGATGTACGGTACACGATCGTCGGAAGGGTGGATGCTCCGCAACTCTCCCGGTTTACTGGTTCACTGTTCTCGTTCGTTGTCTTACTGTTTTGAGTCGTCGTTCTCCGTCTTTGGCTATTGTTTCCTTGTGGTTCCGCTGCCGTTTCCTCTTTATCTTTTGCTTACTCTTTTTTGGGTGTGTTCCTCCTGTAAGTTTTATGTGTGTTGTGTATGAGTTAGGGGCTAGCTAGCTAGGGTTGAGAAGGTTGGTGAAGGGTTCTTTTTATAGGCAAAGGGTTAGGTTTGACAAGGAAAGGGATTTGATTTGGTTTGGTTAAGGGAAGTCAAGAGATTTGATTTGGTTTGGTTAAGGGAAGTCAAAGATTGAGGGGGGACAAATCTTAGCTAGATAGGGAAGGTTGAATATTTGATTGGCTTGGATTAGGAATACATATTTTAAGTTTGGGAATAATCTTATTAGATTGGGAATATAATTGGTTGATTGATTTTAATTGGGCATGATTATATTTTGATTTAGTGTGTGATTTGTTTAATTTAGGCATGATTTTAGTTTAAGTTGGTAATTGTTTATTTTATGTTTGGTATATGTTTTATTTAATCATTTAATTAATTTAGTTATTATATTATTTAGTTAATGTTTTAATTAATATTTATTTATTTAAATTGGGATGTGTTTTATGGGCTTTGGGGGGGCTAATTGGGCTGGATGTGAGGCTAGCAGCAAAACCAGAATTACCGACACCGTTCGAACGCTTCCTCGAACGCGGCACGAACGCCCGCAATCCGTTTGACGTTCGAACGTAAACACGAACGTAGCACGAACGAAAACAGTGAACCTTGTTTATTCTGAATTTCCCCTTCCGATGTCCGTTTCCCGTGACCTCGGTGACTTAAAAGGTAGTGTCTCCAAAATGAGACTCATCATAGGGACTTATGTGTAAAAATGCAGTGCCTATAGTCGCCCCCACTTGATGGGACTTGTGTAATGTGCAACAGTGACAATCCTATCAAAGTTATGCAATGCATTTCTACTTACCTGGCTCGCCAGCTGCCACTTGACTTACCATGTGTTGAGTTGCGTTGATTTGGTGGTGAGGTGCTGCGACCCTTGGTTCATTCCCGAACCGTGCTTCCATTCTTGGAGTGCCATTCTCGGCCTGTTCCTTTCTGAACTGTATTGAGATGAGGCTTTATTCCTCCCGAGCTTTATTCCCGAACTGTTGAGATGAGGCTTTATTCCTCCGAGCTTTATTCCCGAACTGCTGACTGTGTAGAGATAGGGCTTTATTCTATGATTGTTTGGACTGTGGGCTTTATTCCCGAACTGTATTGAGATGAGGCTATATTCCCATGTACTTTGTTCCCGAACTGTTGCGATGGGGCTTTATTCCTCCCGAGCTTTATTCTCGAACTGTTGAGATGAGGCTTTATTCCTCCCGAGCTTTATTCTCGAACTGTTGAGATGAGGCTTTATTCCTCCCGAGCCTTATTCCCGAACTGTTGAGATGAGGCTTTATTCCTCCCGAGCTTTATTCCCGAACTGTTGAGATGAGGCTCTATTCCTCCCGAGCTTTATTCTCGAACTGTTGAGATGAGGCTTTATTCCTCCCGAGCCTTATTCCCGAACTGTTGAGATGAGGCTTTATTCCTCCCGAGCTTCATTCCCGAACTGTACTGACATGAGGCTTTCTTCCCCTTGAGCTTTGTTCTCAAACTTATACTGATATGAGGCTTTCTTCCTCTTGAGCTTTATTGAATGCATGCTTTCTTCCTGAACTGAACTGAATGTAGGCTTTCTTCCTGAACTGTATTGAGTGTGGGTTTTATTCCTGAACTGTGCTGACATGAGGCTTTATTCCTCCCGGGCTTTATTCCCGAACTGCATTAAGATGGGGCTATATTCCCCTGGGCTTTATTCCCGAACTGTGTTGATATGAGGCTTTATTCCCTTGGGTTTTATTCCCGAACTATACTGAATGTGGGCTTTATTCCCGAGTTTGTAGGCTTTCTTCCTGAACTGTACTGAATGTGGGCTTTATTCCCGTACTGAGCTGAATGCAGGCTTTCTTCCTGAACCGAACTAGATGCAGGCTTTATTCCTGAACTGTACTGAATGTGGGCTTTATTCCCGAGCTGAACTGAATATAGGCTTTCTTCCTGAACTGCACTGAGTGTGGGCTTTATTCCCGAATTGAATTGACATCAGGCTTTCTTCCCCTGAACTGATATGAGCCTCGCCCTCGATCTGATACTGATATGGGCCTCAACCCTGGGACTCGTCCCCAAGCTACTGATGATGACGTGGGCATCGCCCTCCAGATTTCATATCCGGAAAGACTGATGTTGATGCTAATATGGGCCTTACCCCCAGAGTGCCATACCCGGCAGAAACCGATGCTGAACCAATGTGGGGCTCGCCCCCAGAGTGTCATCCCCGAAACTTAAACTCAAATGGGCCTCAACCCTGGAATCATTACCTGAATCCGATACTGTGCTTTTTACCATTTCTGATTAGCTTGTTCTTTGCCGCTTTCTCTCTTTAAAACCTGTGAACACAAAACAAACACAAAACACAAAAAGGAATGCAAAATATGTTACGTGTATGCATGCATGCGTGAGTGCGTTTCCTATCCCGTTGGGTTAGGTCTTCTGTCAATTCCATTGATGACCATTCTTCTCTTGGGGAAAGTACCATTTCCACCTGTCTTCACTGATTTGTTCCAGGAACCCGTTTCTTTCCAAGTCTAACAGTCCCACTGTCTCCATTTCCCAATTCCTGAATGGCTAACTTATCTTTTCTGCTTGCTTCTTTTAAGGACTCCCTACGTTCTGAGTATCACATTACCAAGATTGAACACACTCATGTTGCAAGTTTGAAAGTAATAGTCTTAGGCAGATAAATGAAATGATCGCCTTTATTATTGTTGAGAAAACTTTCGAACAAAATCAATGTCTTTATTAAAAGTGCAAGATAAACTAGGAGAAACAACAGTGCCTTCTTCTTCAGCCCATGGTTCTTCACCATTGTTATCCCTTATTCCTATGAAGCTGAGTGGTTGAGAGTTTGGAGGACAAGGGTTTCGGGTAGGCCAGAGTTGATCATGTAGTTGGGCAGGGGATTTCTGAGTGCGTTGGGTTGTTCTTTCTCTGGGTCGGGTATTGTATGGGCATCGATGAGGTTTTGGATTTCATGTCTGAGGCGGGCGCAGTTGTCGGTGTCATGGCCCTTTTCTTGGTGGAAGTGACAGTATAAGTTTAAGTTCATGTGAGGTGGCACAGGATTTGGAATGGGCCTAGGTTCCAAAGGTTTTAAGAGTCCATGCGCCTTCAGCTTTTCGAATACCTTTGAAAGAGGCTTACCAAGGTTAGAAAATCGTCTGTTCTTAATGGCAGTGACTTCAGCAGTAGCAGGCATAGTCCCTGAATGTCCCCCAATATTCCTTCTGTTCTGTCCATAAAACTTTCTGTTCTCGGCTTCCTCCTCCTCAATATCCATAACTGTCTCCCTCAGCTGTCGAAAATCAGTAATCATTGAAGTCATTCTCCTCAGTTTGCCATAAATAGAGGGCTTGGTGCCCTTGATGATCATTTTGATCTGGTCCTTTTCTGAGGGCCGGGTCTGCATCTTCAGAAGCTGGCTCCTCCAGCGGACCACATATTCCTTGAAATTTTCCTCCGGCTTCTGCTTGATATTTTCCAAGTCACGGAGTGACAAGTCAATCTCCAAGTCCGTGACATATTGTTTTAAGAAAGCATCAGCTAGCTCCCTCCAATCTTCCTTAACCTGCTTGTCTAGGTTATGGTACCATACTACGGGTGCCCCTTCGAGTGACATCCCGAACATCTTTTGTACTTGGCGCTGAGACAGGCCAACTGAACTCATAACAGACACATACTGACGAAGATGCACCCTCGGATCTCCATTCCCATTGAACTTAGCCAAATCTGGCATCTTAAACTGCACTGGCAACTGCTCCTCAAACTTCATTGTCTCATAATCTAGCAAATCTTCATTCTTACCCCTCATCTTGCGGGTAACCGACTCAACCTGATCTCGAAGTTTCTGCAACTCTGTCTGAGACCCAGATACTCTGCCTGCTGCATACTCTGCCATATCATCATCAAAAGGGGGGATATCATCCCCCAATCTGTTCGGAGATTCCTCTTGCCTCACATCCCCAGAATGAACCCCGACACGAGACCCAGCTATACCAGCCATAGCAGTAGTCAAAGCCTGCAACTGTTCAGTGATCTTGGCGAGACCATTCTCTAACTGATCCATACGGGACACCTCATTATCGGATTCACTCATACTTGTTCTTTTAGTGAGTCTGGTTCCTTCTCTAACCCAACGGTATCTATGGTGTCTTTTAAGACACAAGGATGTTAACAGGGTATATGTATGCATGATATGCATAAGAAATATTAACATATATTAAACCAAATAAAACTCTCAAACAAATCGGCCTATTATCATTTTAGAAGCTTTTGGGACAACTGTCATAAGGGTGAACCCGTCCCAGTTTAAATGGCCCAACGAGTTCATGTCTTATGGCAAAGAGCCCAACTAAATCCAAATGATAATATTCCGAAAACAAGCACAAGGTGGCCCATCAATCACTTAGAAGCTTTTGGCCCAATAGTCATGAAATATGTTCTTGTCCCAGTTTAAATGGCCCAACAAGCCCATATCCCATGACAAATGGTCCAAATGGATCCAAACGGTGATATTCCCAAACATAAGCATAGAAGGGAGATAATGCAAACATAACATAATAATTTTTACATAATGGCCCATCAACATTTCAGAAGCCTTGGGCCTAATAGTCATACAGTACGAACTTGCTCCAGTTGAAATGGCCCAGCAAGCCCGCATTTCTGACAATAGTCCAACTGCATCCAAATGAGGATGGTCCACAAGCACATACTCAAGGAACTAATTGCTACTTTAACCATACAAACCAGTCTATGGGTGGATTTGCAAGAGTATGGACAAAGGCTCTCACTGGCGAAGGATAGCCCACAACTAGGTCTCCCCACTCAAGGGTTCAAGCGACCAAGTGAGCGTATCCCTTTTTATACACTAAGGTACGTGCCAATGAGCTATGGTGTGTGACGGACTGTCAAATGGATTTCCCGTTGTATTCCCCAGAGGGAAGGTGGAGCGAGACTCACTTAAATACCCAAGCCTCTTAGGCTCTTATCGCTTGTTGTCAGGAATAAACAACGAGTCATCCAAATTAGTCCATCACAAAGGCTACGAGTAGATGGCCGTATAGGTGTCCTCACAGCTTTTCCTTCTAGAAAGGTAGTGAGTGAAGGAAGACACTAAACCATCACCTAGCCTCAAAGTGCCCTTGATTAACCCTCACTTATCTACTATAGACATGGCCAATTAAAACATAAATCCACTCATTACAAGACAATATTTCGGGGCCAATTCTCATATCCCCAGTGGAGTCGCCAGACTATGGGGCACAGGAACTGGACAACGCATGCTGTCCCTAGGCTCGCGGCCTGGTTGGGAGTACGGAGTAGCCACGAGGGACTAAACCGGAGAGTAATGGAGTCGCCACCCGGTGTGAACCGGGAAAATGAGATTTAAGGCCGCACTCACCCCTCGCAAGGGAAGACCTCAAACCGTTGGGTTCGGAATGGTCCCTTACTTATGACATTTGTAATGAAAGAATTTACATAATAATTTAATCAGGCTTAAGTAACACTTATTCCTAAGAATATCATGCTTCTATATTCATGGGTACAAAATAACACTAATACATACATTTCGCATATATCTCATATCTAATAACACATGTCTAACAAAATACCTCAAAGTAACAATGAACATACAACTTCATTCAGCATATCATATTCATGAAAACACAAGCATACATAATATCCGCACAAGCATACATGTGAGCACTCTTCCAAGTGATACGTGGAGTTGTATCCCAAGTACAGACCGCATTACCATCCATTCGGAATCGGCTACGGAATTTATGTCGGGGTTTCTATCCGATATATCACAAGAAATAATACTCCAAAGTCATCATGGCATAGGCATATGAATCGTAATGCGTTAAATCAAGACCAAGGCAAACGACGCAACCAATGGAATAAACATGCTTGAGTACTATCTCATGAACCTATTAACCAAATAACATGCTAACAGCCTAATCATGCTTGAATACAATCCTGAGAACACATAGAATGGATAAATGCAGGGATACAAATAATATGGTTGGCTATATAACACAAGAAAGATCAACCAAGAGGCAATTATGCATGAATATGATAAGACAGACTCAGTTCAGTGTGTGCGCGTTCGTGTGTAGCATTCGTAAACGCGTTCGAACGGTAAACAGAAGGTTCGCGTTCGTATAGCGTTTGATAAACGCGTTCGAACGGAAATGAAACAGAATGCTCGCGTTCGTATGGCTTTTGATAACGCGTTCGAACGGAATGAAACAGAATGCTCACGTTCGTATGGCGTTCGTAAACGCGTTCGAACGGGAATGAGACCTGATGCATGATAAGGCAAAAATGCATGCGCGTTCGAGTTGCGTTCGTAAACACGTTCGAACGGGAACAGACCTGATGCATGAAATGGGACGCAATGCATAAACAACAAAATAAAGGGGCGCGGCGAAGTACTGCCGTAAAGGTGGCCTTTTGGGGGCTCTTGATCTCTCAAAGAGAGGACCTTTAGACCAACATACTAAGCCCATGCGCGTCACATCACATCATGCATACAAACATAAAGACAATCATATTATTCTAAGTATGTCCGATTGAACGTGTCTTGCATCCAACCGAACATACACATCAACCGGCGCGGCAAAGCATCGTGGTAAAGGGCTTTAGCCCCTCCCCATAGGGGATCTCACATCGCACTTACTAAACCCATGCGCTCGGTTGAATCATGCATACGAAAATAAAGACAATCATATCAAACTAGGTATGCTCGATTGAACGTATCTCGCATTCAACCGAACAACACATCAATCGGTGCGGCAAAGCGTCGTGGTGAAGGATTTTACCCCTCCAATTAGGGAACCTTTCATCGCACTTACTAAGCCCATGCACTCGATCATATCATACGGGAATAAGCAACATACAGGATTTAAATGACGAGAAATAAATAAACCAAAGCAACGCCACACAAGAGAAGGTGCCGTTTACTCAAGTGGTACGTGGAGTTGTGTCCCATGTACAGACTGCACTACCGTCCATTCGGATTCGGCTACGGAATTTACGTCTGGGTTTCCATCCTATATACCACAAGAGACGACACTCTTCCATTTCGTTCAAGCCACAAATGCATCCAAAAACGACTCTCATGCGAATAGAATTCAATAATAATAATAAAAAAAAACGAATATAAACTAATGAAAATGTACCCTCAGGTCTAACCTTTTAAATCACCTCTCGGATGTACGGTACACGATCGTCGGAAGGGTGGATGCTCCGCAACTCTCCCGGTTCACTGGTTCACTGTTCTCGTTCGTTGTCTTACTGTTTTGAGTCGTCGTTCTCCGTCTTTGGCTATTGTTTCCTTGTGGTTCCGCTGCCGTTTCCTCTTTATCTTTTGCTTACTCTTTTTTGGGTGTGTTCCTCCTGTAATTTTTATGTGTGTTGTGATAAGTTAGGGGCTAGCTAGCTAGGGTTGAGAAGGTTGGTGAAGGGTTCTTTTTATATGCAAATGGTTAGGTTTGACAAGGAAAGGGATTTGATTTGGTTGGTTTAGGGAAGTCAAGAGATTTGATTTGGTTTGGTTAAGGAAGTCAAAGATTGAGGGGGGACAAATCTTGGCTAGATAGGGAAGGTTGAATATTTGATTGGCTTGGATTAGGAATACAATATTTTAAGTTTGGGAATAATCTTATTAGATTGGGAATATAATTGGTTGATTGATTTTAATTGGGCATGATTATATTTTGATTTAGTGTGTGATTTTTTTAATTTAGGCATGATTTTAGTTTAAGTTGGTAATTGTTTATTTTATGTTTGGTATATGTTTTATTTAATCATTTAATTAATTTAGTTATTATATTATTTAGTTAATGTTTTAATTAATATTTATTTATTTAAATTGGGATGTGTTTTATGGGCTTTGGGGGGGCTAATTGGGCTGGATGTGAGGCTAGCAGCAAAACCAGAATTACCGACACCGTTCGAACGCTTCCTCGAACGCGGCACACGAACGCCCGCAATCCGTTTGACGTTCGAACGTAAACACGAACATAGCACGAACGAAAACAGTGAACCTTGTTTATTCTGAATTCCCCTTCCGATGTTCGTTTCCCGTGACCTCGGTGACTTAAAAGGTAGTGTCTCCAAAATGAGACTCATCATAGGGACTTATGTGTAAAAATGCAGTGCCTACAACATCTTTTATTAATTGTAAAGACATAACATATCTTAGAATGATTAGTTATGATACTTTTGGAAAAGCATCACAACTGTCATTGAATTGTATCATAACATTATCATTTTTAAATTATTCCAGGTCAAGGCTTACATTACTTAGTCAGTAAGTAAATCTGCGGAGACCGGTACATGTCGTATATTGGAATCAAGGATTTCAATGGTTATTACTCGATGAACCATGAGTCTCAGAGACTCATATAGACATATAGGTTTTTAAATCGGATACACACTGAATGACTCACCGAAGATTCTTAATAGATGGTACGCCAACGTCAATAAGAATTTTTCGGGTCGAGTAACCTAATGATTCTTTGACTTGAGATACCACTGTGGATATATGAGATATCCTCTATATTTTGATGGCAGTCATGTCGCCAACCTATTTAGGTTAGACCTCCGCATATTCGTTGGGTGTGAACTGATTCTCAGGATATCTGTGTGTATCAAGAAAAAGATCTGTCAGTTCTGTGTGCAGAGTATATGTATTTAATATGGGTTGGTGATCTGTTAAATCCATGGGCACGTGGTATACTGTAGAAGTGAGTTCTAAGTGTTATTAAGAGATCAGTAATTAATACGTCGACGAGATTATAACTAAAGAGATTTGACGTTTATATTTGTATCTATGGTATAATCTGGAAACCTGTGACAGAGGGATTATACATATGCAATGTCCTCGACATGTATAGTTCAACGAGTTTATCTATGGTCATCATAATTTATGGGTGGGTAAATTATAGCTACGAAATTATATTTCGTAACTGATATGCCTGAACTTAGAGAGTCTCACATAATGAAATATACTCATAGAGCACTAGGGCAATAATTATAAATAATATGATTATTTATAAATCGTTTAACAGTTAAACAAATTATTACATGCATACGGATATTTTGGTCATTTCCTAATTAATGTGTATTTGTATTTAATACATTTGTTTTAGTAAATACACATTAATTAATTATCAAATAAGATATTTGACAAAGATCATATATATGTGTGTGTGTGTGTGTGTATTTTGATTATTTAATGTAAATATAATACATATATCTAGATATTTATATTTATTAATTATTAATTATTTAATTATTAATAATTAAAGTAAATAAAAATAAAAATATTCTAATGTGAAGATAAAGCTTGGAAATAGCAAACTTTATTTTTGGATAAGTCTCAAAATGATTTTTTGGCTTTATTTTAATAAGATTAAAAAAAATCAAAAGATATATCTTTCTTTTTTGCTAGAATTTCATCCAAGGCTTTAAAAATAAGTATAAAAAGGAGAGTTTTGTTTTTATTTTTCAAGTGATCAAGTTAAGAACTCAAGAATAAAATTATAGAGCTAGAGAGAAAAATCAAAAGAAAATCTTGGAAATAAGGTATTTGCTAACTTTCTTTTATTTGAAAATTGTTTATGAAATTCCAAAGCTCAACATATGATGTGAGTTTATTTTTCCCTCTCTTGAATTTGTGTTGAGATTCTTGAAAGCTAGATTATTGAATATATGCATGTGTAATAATTAAAATAAGTTTAATTAGTGTAATTAAGACTTATAATTGTCTTTAGATGACTTGTTGTCATTCTAGAGTTGTTAGGCCACTCAATAATGACACAAAATGTTCTTGAGTTATTTCAAAATGGTGAGGTTTGATTGTTGTCTTAGAGAATGGATTAAAGTGTTGTATTGAATTAATTTTGGTTAATTGGATTAATTGACAAATTAGGATTTATGCCCAAATCAAAATTGGGGCTTTTCATATATTGAATATATTTTGATGTATATTAGATATACAAATCATTTTGGTAACCTAAGCTTGTAATTGACAAATTAGGACTAAAATGATCAAAATGTAAAAGTTTGACAAATATTGTGGTTCACTGTAATTTTGGGACATTTGTGCAAAATTTAATTTTTCAGATTTGGGTAATTAGAATAAATTAGTTTATTTTAATTATCCAAGAAAAATCAACAAAATCGAAATTTTTTTTTTCGCGTTCTACTTTGTTACCCGATTATACCGTTAAACTCCTTTAAAAATTGGTATAAGAGCCTGTCTGATTCTTAATCCATGATATGATTTATTCTTTGAATTTTATATTTAATCTTAACTTTACTTTATGCATGCATGTATTATATAATTTGATTAAAATAAAGGTGTATGACACTTTTGCAGAAAATCCTTAATTAATAAGGTTTGATAATTAATATGTATTTGATGCATGTTTGTTGGTCCGTCTTGTTAATACAATTTATAAATAAAATTTTATGACTATATCTGATAACGTGCAAAAGCTGTGAGCGTATAGCCGATAGGAATTTATTTATACCAGATAAATATATGATATTAGGTAAATTCAAGTGAAAGCGGAATTCCTGAACGTTCCAAAGCTGTCAGGATTACACTAGTATCTTGAATTTATCATTGACAAGTTTGACGACTTTGATACGCCTCATTGTGAACGTGTCAAAGCTGTCACAACGAGAAATGATTAGGACCAAAATTCAGGAATCACTGGTGAGTGATTGACAATGAGTTGTCTACCTAATGAATATATGTAGGTGAGAACATGCCAAAGCTGTAAGCTGAAATATATTCATGGGGCCCACTTTTCAGTATTGGATTTAATTTGATTATTGAATTATTTGTATTCTATTTGGGGATTACGGTTTTACATTGAATAGCGGGATGGGCATTTTTAGATTAAAAATCCATGATCTATTTAATACTTTTATGATATTATATGAAACTATTTTATTGCTAATTAATTTTCCACTATCTATATGATAGATTTACGATGGCATGCTCTATGTATTCAAATCCTTTAGCTCGTATGCTTGATACGAATAAGCTAAAAGGGCCTGAAAATTTGGAGACTGGGAGATGGATTAAAGGAATGTCCTTAAATCCGAGAGGTTATGGTATGTCTTTGAGGCACTGGTACCTGTTGCTATACCACCCGAGTCCATACCTGAGGAGCACCAGACATTCCGGAAATGGAAGGATGCTGACCTAAAAGTTAGATCATATATCCTTGGTTCGTTGACTCAGGAGCTGAAAAGGCAATATATTGATATGCCTGATGTGTATAGCATGATCACTCGACTGAGGAAGTTTTTCATAAATCAAGAACAAGTATTGGTTTACAGAGTAGCTGTGGAACACTTTCATTCTAGACTGGATGAGGGTCAACTAGTCAGCCTGTATGTGCTTCATTTGATTCTGATCGAACAGTTGAGGCGATGCGACTTTCCACTCAATGATACACTTAAGCATAGTTTGATACTAGGCTCACTCCCGAGCTCATTTCGCCAGTTTGTATTGAATTTTAATATGCATGGGATTAGATTTTCTTACAGTGAGTTGCATAGGATGCTGCTCACTGCTGAGGATGATCTGAAGAAGGGAATGTCGACTCGCCTTCCAAAATCGACTTCTCTTTCTGCCTCTTCTCAAAAGAAGAACAAAGGAAAGAATAAAAATGGTAAAAAGATCGCTCATCGGGGTGAGATAGCGAAACGAAAATTCAAGAGAGCTGCTGAAGATAAATGCCACCACTGCAGTAAGATCGGGCACTGGAAGAGAAATTATCCTGACTACCTAGCCTAGATCAGGAAGGAAAGAGCATATACGTCAGATACTTTTATTTTTATGTTATTGATATCTCATTAGCTTGTGAAGCTATGACTCCTAGTTGGATTTTAGATTCTGCTTATCCTGTTCACATATGCAATTCGTTGTAGGGACTGCAGGAAAGTAGGAAACTGAAATTTGGAGAGATGCAGTTGTGTTTCGGGAGTGGTGAGTCTCTAGATGTGGTTGCAGTGGGATTATGCGAGATTCATTTGCCTAGTGGGAGAGTTTTGTTATATGACTGTTATGTTGTACATGATGTGTATCTAATATTATATCACTTTTTGTATTAGATTCAGAGGGATATCATGTAAATATTAAGAACTGGTCCTTGTATACATATGATAAAAATAATACTCATATCCTTGTGTGTCGAAATGAGCATGGTCATTATATTTTGCATACTTCTCGAGATATCTTGATTACTAGGATTAATAAACGTAAATGGTCTGAAATAAATAATATTGAACTTTAACATATGAGGTTATGTCATATAGGTGTGAGATGCCTAACTCAGTTGGTCAGGAATGGTTTGATTGAGAATCTTACCATTGAACCCTATCAAGCTTGTGAATCTTGCATTCAGGGTGAAATGACCAAAGTCTCATTTTTTGGTGTGGGACATCGTGCCATTAATTTATTAGAACTCATACATTATGATGTATGTGGTCTCATGAGTCAGACTGCTCACAATATTTTTTCATATTTTGTTACCTTTACCGATGATTTGTCACGGTATGGTTATGTTCATTTGATGAAATATAAATCGAAAACCTTTGAAAAGTTCAAAGAATTCTGTATTGAAGTAGAAAAACAAACTGTAAAATATATTAAATGTCTTTGATCGGATCGAGGCGGTGAATATATGAGTGGTGAGTTCATTGATTATTTAAAATAGAATGAGATTATTGCTCAATATACTCCTCCGGGTACTCCATAGCACAATGAAGTGTCTGAAAGGAGAAATCAGACATTATTAGATATGGTCCGATCTATGTTAAGTTTCACAGATCTGCTTTATTATTTATGGGGTTATGCTCTTTTAACTGTCGCTCATCTTTTAAATAAGATTCCTTCTAAAGTTATTCCTACGACTCTGTATGAGATATGGACTGGTAGGAAACTGAATCATGAATATGTTAGGATTTGGGGCTGTCCTGCATACGTCATGATGGAACAGCAAAATAAGCTTTTACCTCGAGGGAAAAAGTTTAGGTTTGTTAGATAGCCTTCAAATACGAAAGGATATTTATTCTATGATACCGAGAATCGAAATGTGTCCACAGCTCGCTTTGTTAAATTTCTAGAAATAGAATTTTTGTCTAAAGGAGCTAATCATAGACATGTTAAACTTGATAAAGTACAACTTGAAACCAACGAACCACATGAGGAATGTGAAGTTCACATAGATGATGAACCTTTGTTACACACACTCTGTAGGTCCATTAGGGTATCTAGACCTTCTGATAGCTTGTATTTGATTCACGAAAGAAGTCTTGATGTTCTATTGATTGAAGAGATTGACCCTTATACCTATAGAGAAACGTTGTTGGACATCGACACCATGAAGTGGCAAGAGGCCATGAAATCAAAGTTAGATTCTATGCATCAGAATCAAGTTTGAGACTTGGTTTTTCTTCCTGAAGGAATTGTTCCGATCGGTTCTAAATGGGTTTACAAGAGAACGTGATAGCCTGATGGAAAGGTTGAAACCTTTAAGGCCCGACTGGTAACTAAATGTTACACGCATCTTACCATGACTTTGAGATTTGGCAAATTGATGTCAAAACGACCTTTCTAAATGGATTTCTTGATGAAGAAATCTATGTGGAGCAGCCAAAAGTTTTGTATCCAGCGATAATTCGGGCGTGATTTGTAAGTTTAAGAAGTCCATTTATGTTCTTAAACAAGCTTCCTGAAGTTGAATCTTCGATTCGACGAGATAATCAAATTGTCTGGTTTTCTCAATAATTTAGAAGAATCATGTATGTATAAAATGGTCAGTGAGAGTATGGTTGTGTTTTAGTTTTCTATATTGATGACATCTTGATCATTAGGAATGACATCAGGTTGATGCAGGGCGTCAATGCTTACCTCTGTAATAATTTCTCTATGAAGAACCTAAGAGAAACTTCATATATCTTAGGCATAAAACTCTATAGAGATACAGAAATGAAGCTCATTGGGTTATCCCAATCAATGTACATAGATAAGATCTTAGAACGGTACAACTTTGGTAACTATAAGACATCAAATATATCGTTCAGGACATGACAACAAACAGAAGATGAGAAAATTAGAATGTCTAATCAACTTTATGCTTCATGTTTGGGCAGCACATGCATGCCATGTTATGTACTAGGCCTGATATCAATTTCGCGGTTAGTGTAACCAGTAGATATCAGTCAAATCCAGGTAATGACCATTGGATAGCCATTAAACAAATCCTAAATTATCTTAAGTGTACTAAGGATAAGTTTTTGATTTATGGAGGAGATGAACTACAGGTTAATGGATATACGGATTCAGATTTCCAATCACATGATGATATAAAGTCTACATCAGGATTCGTATATACCCTTAACGAAGATGCAGTTAGTTGAAAAAGTTCCAAACAGTGGTCCACAGCTGATTCTACTACAGAGACGGAATATATTGCAGCTTCTGAAGCTGCAAAAGAAGTTGTTTGGGTTAGGAACTTTATGACAGAGTTGGGAGTTATCTAAAATATTGAGAATCTGATTCCGTTGTCCTGTGATAATAATAGAGCCATTGCGCAACCCTAAGAACCAATGGCACAAAATAAATCGAAGCATGTGGAACATAAGTATCACATCATTCGAGAGATTGTTAAATGGTAAAGACGTAACAGACCTTAGAATGATTAGTTAGGATATTGTTACAAAAGCGTCACAACTGTCATTGAGTTGTATCATAACATTATCATTTTTAAATTATTTCTGGTCAAGGTTTACATTACTTGGTCAGTAAGTAAACTCGCAGAGACCGGTACGTGTTGTATATTGGAATCAAGGATTTCAATGGTTATTACTCGATGAACGATGAGTCTCGGAGACTCGTATAGAAATATAAATATTTATATTGGATAAACACTTAATGACTCACCAAAGATTCTTAATAGATAGTACTCCAACATCAATAATAATTTTTTGGGTCGAGTAGCATAGTGATTATTTTACTTGAGATACCACTGTGGATATATGAGATATTCTCCATACTTTGATGGCAATCACGTCGCCGACCTATTTAGGTCAGACCTCCGTCTGTTCGTAGGGTGTGGACTGATTCTCAGGATTCCTTGTGTGTATCAAGAAATGATTCGTCAGTTCTGTGTGCAGAGCATAGGTATTAAATATGGGTTGGCGATCTATTAAAGCCATGGGTCTGTGGTACACTATAGAAGTGAGTTCTAAGTGTTATTAAGAGATCGATAATTAATACGTCGACGAGATTATAACTAAAGAGATTTGACGTTTATATTTATATCTCTAGTATAATCTGGATACTTGTGACGGGGGGATTATACGTTTGCAATGACCTCGATCTGTATAGTTCATCAAGTTTATATGTGATCATCATAATTTACGGGTGGGTAAATTATGGATACGAAATTGGATTTTGTGTCTGATATGTCTGAACTTAGAGAGTCTCACATAATGAAATATACTCGTAGAGCACTAGGGAAATAATTATAAATAATATTGATTACTTATAAATCGTTTGACGGTTAAACGAATTAATACATGCATAATGATAATTTGGTTATTTCTTAATTAATGTGCATTTGTATTTAATACATGATTTTATTAAATAACATTAATTAATTATCAAATAAGATATTTGAAAAAATATCATATATATTTATATATATGTATTATATTTATATTTATATTTAATTATTATTTAATTATTTAATTGTTAAATAATTAAAGTAATTAAAAATAAAATATCTAATGTGAAGATGAAGCTTGGAAATGGAAAACTTTGTTTTTTTGTTTTTTTTTTTTTTGGGATAAGTCTTAAAATTATTTTTGGCTTTATTTTAATAAGATTAAAACAAACAAAAAAAAATATCTCTTTTTTTTTCTAGAATTTCGTCCAAGGTTTTAAAAATAAGTATAAAATGAGTTTTGTTTTCATTTTTCAAGTGATCAAGTTAAGAATTCAAGAATAAAATTAGAGAGCTAGAGAAGATAAAAAAAGCTTGGAAATAAGGTATTTGCTAACTTCTTTTATTTGAAAATTGTTTCTGAAATTCCAAGCTCAACATATGATGTGATTATTTTTCCCTCTCTTGAATTTTTGTTGAGATTCTTGAAAGCTTGATTATTGAATATATGGATGTGTAATAATTAAAATAAGTTTAATTAGTGTAATTAAGGCTTATAATTGTCATTAGATGACTTGTTGTCATTCTAGAGTTGTTAGGCCACTCAATAATGACCTAAAAATATTCTTGAGTTATTTCAAAGTGGTGAGGCTTACTTGGTGTTGTAGAGAATGGATTAAAGTGTTGTATTGAATTAATTTTGGTTAATTTTGATTAATTGGATTAACTGACAAAATTAGGGTTTATGCTCAAATCAAAATTAGGACTTTTCATATATTGGATATATTTTGATGTATATTAGATATACAAATCATTTTGGTAGTGATTGGAAATCACCTAAGTTTGTAATTGACAAATCAGTACTAAAATGATCCAAATATAAAAATTTGACAAATATTGGGGTTCACGGCAATTTTGGGATTTTTGTGCCAAAAAGGATTTTTTAGATTTGGGTGATTAGAATAAATTAGTTTATTTTAATTATCCAAGAAAAATCAACAAAATCGAAAAAATTTTATTTTTCGTGTTCCGATGCGTTTCCCGATTATACCGTTAAAACCTTTTCACTGTCTAGAAACCAAATTAAGCAGTTTCTTGGGATTGTGAATTATCTCAAGTTATTCCTGCCACATGTGTCCAAAGACACAAGCCAGTTGTCCAGTCTCTTAAAAAAAAGAGCCCCGCATTGCCTAGACAACAGTTGTAAAGTACCTGAAGCAGAGCACGTAGAATCCTCATCTTTTAGAGATTCCTGCTTTACACCACATCAATGTCATTTCTATGACAGCCATTTCCAGATCGATACAAGCATGGACACTGTGGAACTTCCTTCCTCATAAAGAAACCACAACTCGTTACTATAAAAGGATGCATGAAGATTTTATAATCATTATAAATTTTTGGCATCCAGTCTTGTTCAGTTGAAATTTGATCCTGAAGTTCAATGTGCCAAGGCAAGAGCACATCATAAGCTCTCTTGATGGCCTGTCTCTGACCGTGCTAATATTTACCCTAAATATGTCAACAGTCTATAGACATATATCTATGATTGCCTTGATCAAAGTCCCTCCGCTCTTTTGCCAAAAGAGATTATATAAGACATCATGAATAGGACTCAACCGGCTTCAAAAAATAGTGTTCCATTCTCAAGGGTATTTGGGATGGAAAGTCAGATGGAATGTTCTAATACAATTTTGGTTCAACGTATGTACACTATGGATATGATACGTTTCATTCTATGGTATTCATTAATAACCACAAGTTTTTTTAGCAATGCAAATGGAGCCTCAAAGATTTCTTTGAATTTGACTTCCTTGACGGTATTTTCCTTGGGAAAGATCATCTCTAACCAGCTATTCTTGGCATTGACAACATGGATTAAGCCTGCCTATGTGAGCTTCCTCCTAACATCATCAATATCTTGTACATATGGTACAAAAAACATGGAAGTATCACTGTTTGGATCGAAACAATCTCTCCCGAATGGACATATGACTATTCTGAAATCTTTTATCTCATTCATCTCATCTGTATTATGCCTTCTCACCAACTCTCAAATTAGAGACTCATTCATTGGCCATCCAGACCCAAACTCCATTCTTATTTTAGGTATAACGAAATATTTTCCCTATAGCTAACCTTCCGTCATAGCTATGATGTAAGAGCTCTCTCTATAGACTTAGTACAAAGGAGACTTGAAAGCAACATTGTTGAAGTGTTTGGCGTCTCTTTACCACTATTGAAGAATCTTTTAGGAGCATCGTTCAAGGATACAACAAGGTCAAATTCCCTCACAGTCTTCAGTCACAAATTATTCAAGGAGATATTCCATGTCTCCACGCGCCAAAGATCAATGGGAAGACAATCATATCCTTGCTCGCCAGCCAAGCTGTTTTAATCCACTTTAGTTATTCTGTTTTGTTTTCTTTGTGGCATTATCGCCTTTGTCTTTATGTGCTTTTGTAAAAGTAATTGTCATTGTCTTACTTTTACTTTTGCTTTAGTGGGTGTCATGGTTTAGCATATTTGCTTTTGCTTTTGTCAAGTCAGCTTTTGCTTTAGGATATTTGCTTTGGCTTTAGCCTTTAGTCATTTTCAGCTTTAACATCTTGCTGTAAAAGTTTACGCTACGTGTATGATTTTTTTAAATCTTTGGCATGGGTCATGTCCTACCAAGATTCTTTATGTTTCCTCTCCAGTCTATATAAGGAGGATGGTTTTAGTTTGTAAGATATCCTTGATTCAGAAAATTAATAATATTACTAATTTGCTTACATGAGTGTCATTAAACTTCTCTCTCTCTTCTCGAAAGCCAAAGTTCTATGTATATCTCATAGCCCTCCTCATTCTTTGAATTTATCGTGGTATTTGGAGTTCTTCTCCGGTATCAATGTTTTGATCCTTTTTTCCGGTCTCTGCAAGAAAGGAGTTATACTAGCATTCAAACATCGATATTTATTCATACACTATCAGTTTGTTCCACTATTGAGATATTGGTCCTATTCATCTTCTCAGTTTGTTACACAATAAGTAAGTAATGCAAAAGAGCGTACTCACAGAGAACCTTTTAGGCTATGGAGAGTCGTCGTGTGGTCTGAACGAGATGGCGTGGGCATGATAATTCGAACCTTTCATTCTGAAAACATGGAGACATACCTAGGGAGGTCTTGGTCTTGAGTTCTAAAGAGGGTTCATTCAAAGAATTATGAAGCAATACCCAAGGAGGCCATGGTCTTGAGATGTATAAGGAGGTTCTGTAGCGCAGAATTTTTTAATATTTTAACACGTGTGATAAAATATGATTAAGTTATGACATGGTGACGTTGTGCTAGGAATTAACATTTTTACTCCACTAAAGTATGGGTGGGGGGGTGGTTTGATGGCATGGTTTTTAAAAGTTTCAAAAAAAAAAATTAGTCTAGGCATGAAAAATATCTAAACCAACCAAACTCTATCACGAGTCGAGGGGCTCTCATGAATTTTTTTATAATTTACATTTAGCATTCAGACAAGTCGAAGGAACAGTTCGTCATAATTATAAAAAAAAGATATAAATATAATTATTGGATTTTTAAAAAAATAACTATTCAATTTTGTATTTAAAAAAAATCATAATTATTTTTAATTGTCAATTCAATAGGATTCAATTCAGTTTTTTTTTTCCAGTTTTCTAACAATACAAATTAAAACTAAAATTAATATTAAATATTAAAATAAAAATCATAACCAAAATAAAGAATTACAAACATTTCATAAAATTAATCATAACTAAACATCAAATAAATTTAATAATGTAACAAATATAATGTATAAAATAACAACATAACATAATTATACTTAAAAAATTTAATAAATTAAATTAAACAGTTAATTTGATTCAGTTAATTTTTTATTAAAAATATTCTAATTCGATTCGGTCTTTTAGTTAAACAACAGAATAATTATTTTTTAAATTAAAAAAAAAAAAATATCATTTCAATTGGTTTTTCAGTTCAGTTTTGTTTTTACAGTTTCAATTTTTTTCCACCCCTAATCCAGGCTTTTCAGTAATTTAATGAAATATAGTTTCAAATAACCTAAAGGATATTAACGCAGGATTTATTTATCAAGTTACAATGATCCATGGGGTTTTAATTGACAAACACAAAATCATTGCAGTCCTAAGGGCTCTAAAAAAACTAGGGGTGGTAAAACGAATTGACGAATCGAATTAGTATCGAATCTCTTAAACAAATCGAATCAAAATATGATGAATCGTATTCGATTCGTTTATTAAATGAATCATAATATCAAGATTCGTATTCGATTCGTTTAAACGAATCGAATACAAATATTCTTTTACTCATTATATTATTCAATAATATAAATTATCATAATTTATTTAATAGCTCAACAAATATCAAAAAATATTATTTTTGATGATAATCAGCCATAATTCTCGAATTTTAATTGAAAAATATCAATAACTAGTAGAAGAAAATAATAACTCGAATTCTAAACGAATAAACGAACTTAAATTCATATTTGATTTGTTTAATAATCGAATCGACCCATTTATTAACGAATCTATTTTTCCAATTTGTATTCGCTTTAAAACGAATCGAATCGAATCGGACGAATAAACAAATTATACCCAAATTACCACCCTTAAAAAAAACCATTTCATAACCTTCAGTGAATGTCCTTTACATTGAAGAATCAAGTAGATTTCTTAGGAATCGGTAACAATTTCATTGAATTAAATATATTATACTCATAATATAAAGAAAGCATATATGTTATGTGTGAATATTTTTATCCACCACAATTAATCCCGAGAAGATAATATTCATGAAGATTGAATGACTGATACTGATACTGATATATTATATCTATATATATAATTATATTATATATATATAGAGTCCAAAATCATAAATGCAATTTGCAAGATGTTGCCTGTTGGGTCCCTACGTGGACTGGACTGCACAGTAGGCAGAAAATAACAAACAAAATTGAAAAAAACCTAGAGACTCAAAAAGCATTTAAAAGATGCTTCCACAACAAGCAAGCAAAAAAAGTTGTACAAATCCCAAGCATGTTTCTTTTCAGGGAAGAAGAGAAAATTAAGTATCAAGAAAGCAAAAGATAGATATAAATCCTTACTGTCAATGACATGGCCTCCATTATCATTCACAAACTTAAAGCAAAAGAAAATTAGGTCTTTCCCAGCCACAACTTCAACAACAATAAGGCTGTGACCCACCTGCTCAGATGTGACTCCTTTTGACAGTGTATGATTGTCCATTATTGAGACTTAGATCAACTATCTGCAAACACATAGATTCTGAATTAAAAAAGGAGTATTGTAACAGCAAATAACTAAAAAAGTAAATAGAAAATAACCTGAACGGATTCTGGAATGGGAAGAAAGATCAAGCCAAGAGTCAGAACTGTTATTTGGTGGCCATTCCTCAAGAAATGGTGCAGTGGCTTTTGTGTTTCATCTTCTTTTTCAGTCTTCACTGGTCTTGCTGTTTCTGTTGCGGATGATGATTTGAAATCAGTACCAAAACAAAGCAATGTTGCTGCTCCTGTGTTTTGATTCTTTTGAAGAATCAGAAAAGCTTTGAAATTGTGAATGATGAGAATATGCTCTATTATAGGAGCCATATGGGTCTTGAAAACTTCTAAGACTCCCTGAGGCTTCTGGAAAGAAAGCTCTCTCATCAACTGCACCTTCCCTTATTCCATGAAAATTATAACTACTTGCACAAAAAAGCAAAAAAAAAAAAAACAATATTCTCAAGTTAATTAACTAACCTTCAAAGCTAAAGAAACAACAGAGAAAAAAAGCTAAAACCATGCTGTTTGTTTTGTCTCATTACAGCACAAACCTGTAATCTTTGTCCATCTGAGAACAGGATCCAGAGTCCAGGAAAAGATGATGGGTAGTCATGTTATCATGAGTTGACAAACCAGAAGAACCAGGATGTCTCGAAGCTGAAGAGTAGGGATAAAGAAAAGGGTTAAGATAACTACTACTTTTTTGAGTAGTCTCTTGATGGGCATAGAGTTCCGGAGAAATAGAGGAGGAAAATGGAGAGAAAGAGTAAGAAGAAGAAGAAGAAGAAGAAGAAGAATAGCTTGGTGTGTTAATGGGAAGTTTTCTATTGAGTGATGAGATTAATGAAGGGTTTGTTGATGTTGATGTTGATGATATTGTTGTAACTGATGAGGAAGCAAGTGCTTCCACAGGCTTTCTTGAACGGTTCTTGCCTCTATGCATGTGTCTTTCACAATACTTGGAGTCTGGATATGCTTCTTTTGAGCATCTCCATTTTTTTCCATCTGTTCTTCTGCATCTTCCAGGTTCTGGGTCTGCTTTTCTGCCAAAACCCACTTGAAAACAACCCCACCCAACTGCACCAACCATTGACCCATCAAATACAAAAATTTCTTTTGACCCAAAAATATGAAAACATAAATTTGGGTGCATAGAGTTTAGGTAGTTAGGCCATAAAAAGTAAAATACTTTCAAAAGAGAAGGATGAAACTGAAGTTAGGGTATTTGGTTTACTTACCATGTTGAGAAGGGAAGAGTCTTGAGGCCATTAATGAAGAATCCAAGCTTCTTTTGACCGAGTAGATGAGTTCAGGTGGAATAGGAACTCCTGACACCATGTACTTGAAGATGAGAGCTTGGTGTTCAAGTTCTTGCCATTGTGTTGGGGTAAAAGGAGACATACTACTAATACTTTGATCTCTTGCACCAGCAGTCATCATCTTTGAAAGAGAAAAGATAGAAGATGAAATAAAGGATGTATCTTCAATTAAACACCAAGAAGAAGAAGAAGAAGTAGTAATAACAAAGTTGAGTGAAGAGATCAGAGACAGAGAGGAAGAGGTTTTGTTCTTGTTGGTCTAGCTGCTACTGCCGCTAGTTTTGAAGGGTATTTTTTCCAGAATCCATTGGTTGCAGAATCTTCCTGTGCATGGATAAAAACTAATGGTTGTGCTACTGCTGCCACCACCCCTTTCTTTTCTCTTCTCTCTCTTCAGTTCTGAGTGAGCCTGCTCTTATTATGACTGCACCTCTGTTGCTTCTGCTCTGCTGCTGCCTTTGTTACTGCTCCTGTCTCTGACATCTTTACAGAAATCCATAAACAAATGTACAGTACAACAATTAAAATTAAATACAAATACAGCATATACTCTTATACAATGAACTTTTAGGGTTAGGTTTTTGAGCTTACGTTACATACACTTGCTCTTGCATAGTACCATATAGGGATGGCAGTTGTACCCGAACTCGGCCCGGATCCGTATGGATCCGGAAGATTCGGGTTCTGATAGATTCAAGTCCGTGATTAAAATATCCGGATTCGGGTTATAAAAATTAAGATCCGGGTGAATTTGGATCCGGATCCGGGATCGTACGGGTTCGGCCCAGGTCTGAAAAAATAATTAAATATAATAAATTAGAATAAAATACAAAATATAAAATAATATGCATATATAAAAAAATTATAATATAATATAATTAAAAAATATAAAAGAATTGAAATAAAACTAATAAAATTGACAAAATACAAAATATAAATATAAAATAATACAATTAAAAATTAAAAAAAAAACACAGGTATCTGGATATGGATCGGGTATACCCCAGGTCCGGATCCGTGTATATTTACCAGGGTTCGGACCTGGACCCGGGGCAATGAAAATGCTTCCGGATCCGGATTTTAATATCCCTAGTTGTATATTGCACTCTCTTTCTTGTATCTTATAAAGAATGGTATATAGTCATTGAGGCTATAAATTATAGCTTATCAAAAGAGCATAACCCCCCATTTAGATTGTGTATTCAACCGAATGAAATTGTGTTAAGTTTTTCATAATTTTGTATCACACGTGATTTAATAATAATATACGGTTAAGATTCAATTACATTTAAATTAGTATTCAATAATTATAAA